>JZKD02S2361108.1:53589-66268 GCA_000966675.3 Picea glauca | reverse complement strand
AAGGGTCGTTACACCATCTAACCCTCATTCTCCTAAAAATCCAAACCCTTCAATTAAACCTCTTCCCTCATCTGCTACGAAAGTTGAGAATCCTATCGTTGACCCTCAGTTATCTATACCTCCTATTGACTCTAAACAGAAGAAACTACAGGACTCTTTTCACCATGATTTTCCTCCAATTCCTACAAGGAGGCCAGGTGCTAACAAAGTCAAAGGGAAATTATTTCGTAGGAGCACTCTAAGTATGATTGGAAAGTCCAATACAAATTATCCAATTACCTCAGACCCTATTCAATTGTCCTCTAATCATGAGAGCCCTAAAAAGAAGCTTAGAGAAGACTCTGCAGAAGAATCTAAGCCTGCCAAAGAAACTAAGTCTGAACCTATCATGCCTAGTCTTTCTCAAAAGGCCATTGTTACACCTTCTTCCCAAATTCCTAAACCTTCAATCAAATGTGACATTCCTTCCACATCCACTGAGAAACCTAAGCATTCTCCTATTAAATAGTCTAACTAGTCCCCAATCGTTGAACAGTTGCAAAAAGAGAATGCTCAGCTGATCGAATGTCTTACGGAGCATGAAACCCTGGATCGTCATTTACACCATGACAACGTTGTCCTACAAGAAAAGGTAAATTTTCTACAGTGTTTGTTTTATTAAATGAATACTACCAGGCACAGTTTAAGAATGCAGTTGAAGCATCAAAAGAGGCCTAAGCAGAAGTCTCCAGGACATGAGGGAGAAGCCCCTAAAGCTTAATCTACCTCCTCCCTCACGAGTATAGCTATGTTTTGGTGATCCATTTTTCTTTGCATAGGGACATACAAAACCTCAGGCGTGGGAGGAATTTTGACTCCATGTTTTGCCTAATTTTTTCCTTCTCTAAGTCTCCTTTTTGAACATGTCGATCATATAATTATACTTCTATTATCCTTTTTGAAGGTATTATCAGGTTCTTCTATCAATTTTATATGCATCAACATAAGGTATGTGTTGTATTCAGTTTTGATGATTTTATAATGATTTATCCTTAATCGAATAAACCCAATCCATTAACATTTGTCTTTTGATTGAAACAAGTCAAAAATGTGATACAACCCTCGATCCGGCCCGTGATCTGGCCCTCGATTCGGTCCTCGATCTGGCCTTCGATAAAGATCTCAGAGCGCAATGAGTTGTGGGTTGGTATATCGACAGGATTTTCCTAGAAAATGTGAAATGTGGGTTTTATCCCTATTCAAACCCTCTAGCTATGGGACTCATTACATATTCATTTGAACAGTTGCATTCGGCCTATATTTTGAGCGCATGAAGTTCCTAGAAGATGTTGTTTGTTATTGTTTTAATGATTTTCTGTTGTAGGAGAGTGTCGACCCTTTTAGTGGTCGACCTATCAATCATGTTAAAAACTCTATAAATACTGAGGTTTCTCATAACAAAAAGACAACGATATAATATAGTAATTATATTGAATGTGCTTTGTAACTCGATTATGGTGTTAATATAAGTGATGCGATGATTGTCTATTAAGTTGGAGTAGTACCATGACTACCTAGGGGCCCACCAGTGGTCTGTGTATTGTGTTTACTTGTTGTAGATTCATATTTATACGTCTAACTTTTTTATGCATGATATTTGTGATTTTCCACATCTAGACATCTAATTGTATATTTTCTAACATATAACTCTTCTATGCAGGTTAACCACTTATATTGTATTTCATAGCTATGTACATAATCTTTCTCATTTCACTATTCATACATGCATATATCGTTCTCTTATCATTCACATAAATTATATTCTCGTTTGTAGATTGGTCATCTAAACAATGTATATAAAAATCTTTTATGACTCCTTAAGTTATGGTTTAAAAGATAATGTTTGCAGGGCTGCATAGTTTATTACCTTTGTACTAGAATATTTCCAGTCTTGGTGTGATAGGATAGTGCTAATTTCAAATATCTTTCGAATAGTGTTATGGATTATGTTAATATGAAAATATGTATTTAATCAATTGATATTTCCTCAATGACAAGAATTTCAGTAGATTGTCTTGTTTATACTCTGCACATCTCTGTAGAAATTAAAATTGAGTTGATTCCACTTGAATTATCATTAGTACTAAGATGCCACTATGATATAATTCTCCATCATAGACACAACCACTACATTTAAATGTCTTTATGATGTTGTTTACTTTCAGTCAATGAGACTAGTGTAAAATATATGATTTATTTACTCTATAATAGAATTAATCGTGAGTTTTTGAAAAGATGCTTTAAGAATAGAGTTCACTTCGAAGAGTTGCTTTTGAAAGACAACTTGTTTTTATAAACTCATTGTCCATAATTGTAGATTGATCTTAAAAAAAGATAGCTTTTTTTTATTCAATACTTGTTTACTTAGAATAATGAGCTCATCATTCATAGTTGTAGATTACTTTGTATATTTAAAATAAAAGCTTATTATCTAAACATAGTTCAATTTGTTTATAATCTTCTTATAAAGACATAATTGTAAATAAAAGATAAAGTACCGATCCCTAGGATAAACCTTTTTTTTTCCAACTAGATCTACTTTCCAAACCTCAAAAGTAGTCAACCCTTGCTCTACCTTGACTCATATTGTGTCACAACTCTAATTATACTTACCCTAGTTGATAATTTAATTGAGGGAAGTTAATGCATATAGTTTACCCATCAGTTCTCTTCGTGGTTATTCTTGCAGTTGTTCATTTATTTCGACGATGTTCGAAGATGTTTAAGGAATATATTTTCCACTTCTTAGGAGACAAAGTTGCTTGCTTTTACTTCTAGTAATGGGTCCCTTGTATTCGTTCAGATTCAATCCCAGCCTTGTCTTTGTGTTTCTCTAGCTGCCCTTTCGTTCCTTCATTCTTGCCGCTCATCTCTCCTCTGTCTTCAGAGTATCTCTCTTTCTTCTTCTTGGACCAATGTATGCCAAGACCTTTCCAATTCTTCTCGTGTCTTGGTTGTCATTATTACCAGATTATATAGCTGGTGTAAGATGCTTTGTTGATTATTAAATCCAATTTCCAGGTGGGGCTGATCATCCTAAGGAAAAGTCATGTATTTTTCAAAAAATGCTAAACCAGATTTAAAATTTCAATTCATTCCCCAGTATGGTCGCCAAAAATGTTGACGCTTGAATCCGTTAGGATCAAAACGACAACCTAACAAGGATAAAAATCCCCTTGCATTTTTATAGAGGTGGTACTCCTCTTTGTTTTAATATTTTCTTGGGACTCTATATTTTTAGAATATGGGACTTTGCAGAAGTCCATCATGATAATCAAAGAAATATAAAGATTGCAAGAAAAAATAACAAGAAAGAAAATGTTTCTTTTTTTTTTTTTTTAAGAGAGTTCCTAAGAAATGACCAAGAACCACACTCTTCATACATTTGAAAGAGATAGAAAAAAATTTCTCACATCCATCATAGTTAAACTAAAGATTTGTTATCACATAAAATAAAAGAAGATGGTCTACATGCATAAGAGAACTTTAATAGAGTGAAACAGGGGGAGATAAAATAAATATAATGATAGATCAATCTCAAATACTTTATACTAAAAACTAAGAGTTACAAAGTACAGTCAAAACTGATCCTGAAATAGTTCTCTTGGGATTTATGAAAAAATATATAGTCTGTTACAAAGCTTTGAAATTTAAATGCATTTGTCCTTAGGACTAGGATTGGGGCTCTCACGGACCATTAATAAAATATGAAAAAGAATTAAGATGTAGAAGGAGAATGGTGGGAAATGCAGAGTAGCAAGACCTAGAAAGAAGACATGGAGAAGTTATCAGATTACAGTTAAACCTTTATAGTCAAAGAAGCAGAGTAACTAGATGAAAAAATGATAAAGAAAGCAAAATGTGATTAGCGTGAACTTACTATGATGGTCTCTCATGTCTTTACTTTCTTGTTGATGTCATTTTATTGCCTTCAATGATGATTATAGGAACCGTCTCAACTGATTCTTGCCATTCTTTGGTTAATTTATCGATTGCCTTTCTAAACTAATCTTCAATATAACTTTTGATTGGTGCGATGTTTATTTCATGTCATATTTTAATGTTGAATAACTCACCTTCCAAATCTCTTAAGTCAAGAGAAATACCATGTAATTCTTCCTCAATATCTTGATTTTTCTCGGAATAATCAACTAGATAATTGTCTATTTCATCTTCATTATACTCGAGTATGCCATAAAAAATTTCAACTGATAACCCTTTAAATATCTCAACTTGTTCATCAAATTTTTATTTGTTAGAAACATTGAGTTGAGAATTAATTTAGGGTATTGTACTTCGTTAGTACCTCCTGCTAGGTCTATCTATGTGAGTCTCTTGAACAATTATTCTCTTTTCAGTATGGCTTCACTGCATGCTTGAACAATGCTATTCAAATTTTTAATCTTTTCCTTCCAACAAGAATTTAGCTTTTTTATTTGACTTGAGGAAGTCATATCCTCCTCTCTTCTTCTCAATTCTGTCATGTTAGAGACTTTGATTCCAAATGGTAATACAACGTTAATGTAGAAACCTTCTTCATTCTTTAGATCAACTTGCAGATATTCATGGAAATAATGTGCCCTTGAGCCAAAAGAAACAATATTTTTCAAAACCTCCCATGCCTCTGTTATTAGTGACATTATCTTCTTAATATTTTTTTCTACATAATTCCTGACTGCTGTGAGTAGGCTTGAAGATCCTTTCAACTTAATGGCAGGTCTGGTTGGTTTGAACATTGACAAAGGGCTATCCAAGATTGGAAGAGGCATTAAGGCATTATCCAACTCTTTGATCCTTTTCTTTTAGCTTGACATTTTCAGCCTCCAAACCATCAATGGAATCGTCAAGAGCATCACTGGTTGCTTTGTGAATCTTAGAGATTTGGGAAGGCCGCATGTCTTTCAGGTCGACCTCGGAGCGATATTTTCCTTTTTTAATTTTTTGATCACCTCTTTCCACAATCAACTTTTTAGAATCCTTATCAAAAATAACACTTTGAAAAGTGAAGGATTCCTCTTCTCTAAAAATATCATTTGCAACAAATTCCAATAAAACATTTTGTTGAGTTACAATTTCTTACCGTTCCATTGCGGGAAATATGTTCTCAATATATGCCTCCAGCTCCATGTCATCCAAAGAAAATATTTGGATGGCATTTATTATGAGGTTTTCCTCTTCTTCTTGTATCAATTTTTTTCTTTTCTTTCTTACAGGAAACTTATGGCACTTCTCAATTTTCCCAGAGGGGGGATTCTTCTCTCCTCCACCGCTTGAACTATTGTTGGAAATATTTCTAATTGGGTGAGTTGTTGGAGCATTTCTCTGGGATGTGGTAATTTTGGGAGTAACAACTGGAGATTGGGTGCTCCTTTCACTGGGACCTTTCCCTTTTTTCTTATACAACTCATTATTGCGTAGTATTGTTTCTAGGTCACCATCCTCATGTACAAGGGTACTTTGGTTGTTACCTTCTTCTTCTTATTCATTCAAGGTAGTATGAATGAATGAATTACTGAATCCTACTGAAAGCATGTGTTCCACAAAGATCTTGTTAAGGTCAAAGCCCTTGATATTTTCAGCATATTTTAAGCTCACGTTATTGAAATCGCTTGAAAATGTGTCAATTTTATTTATGATCCTGAAAATGAAATCTCCAATCTTCCATGACAAGGGTATGAATTTTTTTTTCCTTTTTTCATGGAAAAAATGTAACGAGAAGTTGTATTGTCTTGCCACTTTTGTAATAAACAATTTTTCAGATACATGGTATGGAAAAAAAGAGGGATTTTCTTTGGAATAGAATATCTTGATGACACTGTGATTTTCCATCTATTCTATCGTTCCCTTTTTCTCCAAGAATTTGTCAGCCCGGTCATATATCCTGGGGTTGTTTTTACCAAACAACAACCCTTTGAAGACTAAGACAAAATCATTGTAAACTTCGTAAAAATACAGATAAGTCTTGTGTCTCCACAATGCCTGATACCATAAGGTAACTAGATCTATTTCACAATTCTCCCTCTTACTTATAATCAAGTTTGGAAATTGACAACAATACACTATAGAAAATACCAAATAGGAATCCATAACGAAATTTTTTTCCCTTTTGTAATGTGATAACTGGGATGAGATTCCGATGGAAATCAATTTTCCCTAGTCAAAGATAGCCCTTTCTTTTACTGTAAAATACAAATATAAAGAATCATGAGAGAAATGGTAGCAGTGCTTTCCCGAACTGTCAACCTGGTGAACAACCACACAATATTTAGAAAGGGGTTTTTAAAATAATCAACCTAGCTCCTGGTTATGTCTTCTATAATAGTCGCGTTATTCTCCAAATATTCAGGCAGGAGATCCAGACCATGGTTATGTTTCTTCATAAAATATATACACTCTTATCCTTTGAAGGTAAGTGTTGGCTCTGGTAGTTTCAACATCTTGCAAGATACTTGTGGTGAAAGGGAAATGGGGAAATGATGTTGGAGTTGTATAATTCTCTGGCTCATCACGTAATTATCAACGCACCATCCAACAATCTCTTTGTAGTCTAATACCTCAGGAACATACCCTGCATGAGAAATTCCAAATGTTCAGATTACATCTTTTTGTGTAGGAGGAGATGAGTAATATGAATATGCTTTAGACCACTGAAATTTATGGTCATCACGACCAAAAAATATTCAAAGTATCTCCACATAATTGTTGTCTAGTTGTTGTTGCCATTTAGGTTGACGGGAGTATTCTTCAGTTGAATAATAACTTGAAATAAATCCTTTCAGAGAGATGAAAACAATATAATCCTTTGGAAAATGAAGAACTAATACATTTTAATGAATAATCTCCTCGAGTCTTTCGCCATTAATCACAATATCTTTGAAGCCTACATAATTAATTGTTAGCATTAAATAACATCTAATGCATATTGGAAAAAGTGCGAGGATGGCAGGGACGAATGAGAGTAGTTTTGAATATGAAGTTTTTAATGAACCAGCCAACCTGGGAACTCGCCAACCCGTGGTTGTGGATGATAAAAAATAATTCAAGTGTATAAAAATGGTCGATTAGACTTGCATGCGAGAGAAATAAACTTATTTTAGGGACTCAAGACCCGCGACAAGTCTGATGGTTGAATGAGGATCACGGAATTTTTGGTGCAAAGTGGAGATCACAGAACTTGGAGAATGAAATCTCAACCTCATGAACTCATGATTTTGAAAAAAATTCTAAGTATAATATAGTAAAGTGGTCAGACATACTTGTGGCATAGGAAAATGGATGGGGATGAAGACCCGTGAATCTGCCTACCTGGGAACCCACTGATTTTTTAAATGTGACTAAGTATGGTAACTAGAAAGGGATAGAAGAAGGGAATAAAGGAAAAGGGAAACAAGGGAAAGTATAGAAGATGAAAAATAAATGGGAAAAAAAAGAAGTTAGGAAAATAGAAAAGGGAAGGAAAATTTGGAAGCAGGAATTGATCTCAACACCTCCCTACATCGGCTTTGATGAAACCTTAATGCTCGGTGCTATGGCGAATCGAAACAACACGTGTGAGTTCGTGGCCCCACTCGTCATCATGCCATATGAGTGATAGGGATCCCAAATTTACTAGCAAATTTTGGAAGGAAATGTTCCATCAAGTTGGGACCAGCTTAACCATGAGTAATTCTTACCATCCACAAATAGATGGTTAGACTGAAGTGGTAAATAAATTACTTGAAGGGTACATGAGAAATGTTGTGAATGACTGTCATTCACAATGGCACAATTGGTTTCATAAGGAATAATGGTGGTATAATGCCACATACCACATTTTGGAAAAAATGGCTCCCTTGAGGATTTATATGGCTATCCTCCCCCATCAGTAAAAGAATATGTTGTCACCAATTTCAAAGAACTTGTGGTGGAATATTACCTAGCCACTTTTGATGAATTCCTTTGTATCCTCAAGACTTAAATTGAGTAGTCAAGGAATTGAATCAAACAACAGGTAGACTTGAAGAGAACTGATCATGAATTTGAGGTAGGCGATTGGGTGTTTTTCCGTCTCCATCCATATAAATTTTTTTTTCTCAAAAACTACAAAAACTATAAAATTACACCCATGTTTTATGGCCCCTATCAAATCCATAAGAGTATAGGCCAAGTATGCTATGCCTTAGATATACCCAACAAGAAGAAATTGCATGATGTTTTCCATGTTTCATGTTTGAAGAAAAAGTTGGGCACAACAATCCATGTATAGACATAACTTCCCTTACCGGATGAAGAGGGGAAGTTAGTTATGGATACCAAGTGCATATTAGAAGTCAAAACCAAAATCCTTCATTCTAGAAGTGTCAATTAGACATCATTTTCTTCCAAGTTTTTCGAATCATTGAAAATTTATATATTAAACATTCCATACATGATATCGTTTCCTTCCAATGTTTTTGAAGCATTGGGAATTTATATATCCAAATCAAGACCAAAAATGAGACACTTTATTACTCTTGAATTTTTACCAATGGAAGGAATGACCCAAATCTTACCAAGGTAAAAAAAAATGTATGCCACTTCTTGACAATTCAATAGAAAAATATAACATATTACGCCAACTTCAATGAATAGGGATGCGTCCCAATGGCTCCAATCAAATGGAGGATCACTTTTTTGACATTCAACATCCACCCCAAATTCCATTAAATAATATATACACATTTTTTTCTTATTCCCTTTGTGTGGCTGAAGTAAAAAATCGAGATTCTCTTAACACGTGGCTTTTTGAAGGAGAAAATGTGATATTCAGGATATTGAGCTTTGTACCCAATTTGATTTTCCAGAGGATGGAAAACAATTCAAGTGTTGAGAGGGTGGGTTGTATATTACGGGTATCAAAGGGGTTTGAGGGAACAAGGAATATTTTCAATCACTTAATTAACATGGATACATATCAAGTAGGATACCCAATGATCAGGTAGGCAGATTAATTGCTAATTATATTTAAGTTAAAACTAGCAATCTAGATGAGGAATAACAATTATGGAAACATTATTTCAACCACAACCATCGACATCTTGGACACAATAAACAAATGGTCTATATTTCTTAGTGATTGGTTTTGAATGCTACAGTAAATTACATGGGACAAATCCCTAGATTGTAGTAAACAAGGGATCGATTGATTGAAGGGATTCTATGTGATTATTGAAATTTCAAGAAAGTTGTTGATGTGTAGTAAACAACATATTTTAAAATTAAGTTGTTGAATGTTGAAATAGAATCCAAAAATAAATCAGCAGCTTTCTTGAAATTTCATGTAGGCATACAGTGAAGGCCTTCATACACCTTCAGTCGGATTTTCCTTTCCCAATCACCCCCTTCCTCAAACAAATGGTATGATGGCTACCAAAGTCAATAAACATCATACTAACTTGGACAACATGAAGGAAAAAAAGAAAATACTAACATAAAACGGCATACCTCTTAGATTTATCAATGCCTTTAGAAATCAAATCAAATTCCATGAAAAAGATCCAAAGCTGAAGGGTGTGGAAAACTAAATCCATCTTCTAGACTACAACAATTTTCTTCCCCTTGATGACTTTAATTTTCTCCAAAGATTTTTCCTGTAAGGAAAAATTGGTTTCTCTTCTCGAGGAATTATCATTTGAAGGATTGGAATGTGAGCTTCCTTGAAGATCTAACCCTACCATTCAACCACAAGCAGGATAGGGAGTGGAGTGCGCAGATCCTGTGTGCATAGTCATAAGGTGTAGGCTTAAGAAGTTAGACGAGGTGCAAGGGTAAAAAACAACCACCAAGGAGAAGGGAGTCAAGGTGATGGAAGGGACAGAGAAATTTGATGGACACATTCATTAATCAGGGGGAACTTAGTACTCAGAAAGCACATTCCTATAGGGGAAAACAAAGGCATTTGTTTTTGTCCTTTTTCCTAGTATTTGATGCATCTCTCATACCTTGAACTATGGGCTGAATAATGTCATGAAATTTCAAACAAATATATATGGATTTATTAATATTTAGTAGGATATGTCATGTAGATATGACTACATGATTATTTAGCATAATATGTCATGTAGATATGAAGAGCTTACTACATCTGATAATGTGCAAAGGAAATGATGCTTTTATGAAATTCCCTTTGATGTTGAATCCTGATTGGCATGGAAATCTATTTTGGTACTGGAAAAAAGCGTGGCACTAATTACATTATAGGATCAATGACTGGCCATAGTTTTGTATCTGCATTATGATTTTTATTTTAACTGTAGTTTATTTGTGTTGTTACATAGGAAAATGATAAAGACTATTATGTGTGCTTAGATTGTTGTGATAACTATTTTTTTTTAATATTTTCATTTTTTATTTATGCCAACTTAGTACACTCTTATACAGACATTCAATGTTGTCTTGATTTGTAGGCATTGTCCCTACACTGCCTCTATGTGTGGAAATATTCTGGAAAGACTTTGATTGGGTAAGACTGAAAGATATATGACAAAAATTCTTTATGAATGTTTTGCCACAAGTTAATGCATTTAGTTGAATCAAGTTGTGTTCAAGGTACTATAATGCATGTCTTGATATTTGGAACTTTTAAATAGTTTGGTACCTTTTTCTTTTACTAGGCCAGGGAAAATGAAATGATTTGTGGAATTAAAGATGACTATGATGGGAATAGTCATGTGAAAGGAAGTTTGGATCTTTCGTTTGATAATTCTTTAGTGTTGCAATCACCTGTAGCTACACCAAGAAGTTCCTTTCATGCAGAACAATCTGGATTTGGCTTTTTTATAATGGCTGCTCCTCCATCAACAAATTTTTTCATCAGGAGAAGTCTATGAAGTTGGGGCCGGTAAGTATGGGATTCCTTTTCAATAAAATTGCAATATATCTTACACTTCCTTAGCTTTAGAAGGTTAAATACTTCATATGATTATTGTATTTTGCGAATCGAATGATTCCAATATGTTGAATATTGATTACAACAAGCTAACCATGCAATGTATGATTGTTCTTTCATATGGGCTTATGTAACATCATCAAAATAGTTTGTGATGTTGGCTCAATGTTTTCAACTAATCTCCTAAGCATCAATCAACAATAGTGGTATGTTGATAATAGTCCGAATAAGGAAAATTAGAGTTCTTACTTGAATTAGATGAAATATTAGGATCAGTATTGTGGCAAAGTTGATACCATCCTTACACTTGAACAACCAAATATAAATAATACCCATAAAACAAGAGTTAATGATATGACTTAAACTCATAACACAAACTCTGCATAGTTAGATACAATCTTGTTAGAGCGTAGGATTTGATGTTGTGGGTAGAGTATCATATGTAGGTGTAGTTTTATTATTTTCATAATTGTTGTTCATAGGATTGTGCATGGAGAAAAATATATGGGATAAATAAAGAAGACACAAAATGTAAATGACCATTGATTGAATAAACTTATATCAAAAGGAATTATGCTAGAATGGAAGTGTTGAGACTTGGGAGATCAGGATCTCTAGATACACAACACCTTTTATTCATCGAAGTTCAAGATTGAAAAGGAAATTTGAATTGTTACGAGTCACATGACACTGTGAAATGGGACACAAAGGACTAAAATATACGAGTATCCGACATGGGGCACATGGTCCATAGTGAATGGGCATGACCTCTATGGAACTTAAGTAATAATAATTAATAGTAATAATTGTGTTAATTAGGTCCATTACACGTCATCTCTCCTTGAAAGGCTACATCCATGAAGTAGGATAAGGGATTCATGCTAGACATAAAATTTGTGCATGAATCAACAATAAATCATATTCCTCATTAGGTACAGTACTAAGATTTTATGAATCATGAAGATGGGGACTTCTGTAGCATATCATTGTAAATATTTTGTAGCATATCATTGTTTTCGGAGACTAGAAAACTATCAAGGTTTTTTTTTTTTTAAACCTACAGAAGTTGTCGCTATAGTGACGTATGTTCGTCGCAAGTATGGCATCTGCATCGCAAGCCATTAGTGGGTTTTATACTCTGCCATGAAACTTCATTGCTATTGCCACATGTTTTCATCTCTATAGCGACGCATGTTCGTCGCAAGAAGGTGTACATCTCTTCTTCTTACCATGAATATGTAACTCAATGCGACGAACTTGTGTCTCGATAGAGATGAGCATTCATGGCAAGAAGTTAAATATTCTTTATGGGATTCCATCTTTCCGATGTATGTTCGTCGGTCTACTGACTATAGTTTTTCACAATTACGATGATGTGAACAAAAAATTTTAACATAAAATATTTAGGATGATGACACATGGAGGCCTGATTTCATCATTGTTTCCACAAATAATCTTAGTGCATGGATATAGCAAAGTAAAAAGTTCCACGAAAAATATTGTTTTCCTTCATGGAAAGTGTGACAGATATGTGTGGCAATAACAACGAAAAACCATGGAAAATTTGATCATATGTAGTAGTGTTAGTTGATATATTCAGAGCAACAAACGACACTTGTGTGTATGTCCATTGGAAAAATCTCTAATGTGAGATGTGTCTCTCAAAAGGTCACTATTAATTTGAAGGGATTTGGTCATCTAATCCCAATATATTTACGCATGAGAAAATATCAC
>JZKD02S2361108.1:19080-52573 GCA_000966675.3 Picea glauca | reverse complement strand
ATAGGATCATAGAGAAATAAAATAAAACAATAAGAAAATAAAACATAGAAGATACACAATACAATAGAGAAATAGATATGTGTGGTTCACCCAATGTGGGATACGTCCACCAGAGAAATTTTCAAGTCCTTCCTTTATTATTATCCAGTAAATGAAGGGATACAACCTACAACAAATTTGTTGTAACTTCCTCTTTTTTCTCTCACAATATCCTCTCTCAGTATACAATATTCACATTAATCTATCTCAGCAATACAATCCCCTCATACATAAAAGAGGGTTGACTTCTAGGGGAAAAAAACCTAGCAGAACTTCTACCATCAGATCTCCAACCTTATAATGAATAGTTCAAATTGACTACGAAATTACAATATTTAAATTGCATTTAAAAAAAAAATGGTTCCCTCAATACTAGGGGGGGGGGAATTGTGTATCCTAGAGTATCTTTGACTTGCATATGAACTAGGAAGACAATCAGGCTCCACAACCAACAATCTCCCACTTGGAGATTGTTATTCCCATTTTGTGGGATAACTAAGGAGATCATGTCTCGGGGCCCTCATGTTGCAGATATGGAGTGTCAAGAGACCACATGACCAACAATTCCCACTTTCACATACAGAAGCTTGCTCCATCACCGCATTTTGATCCATCATCAGCACATCCACCACACCAGCTAGCTTCTAGAAGGCAGATGGGTCTTTCTCCATGCGGTACAAGTCAGGTATTGTGACAGGTAATCACCCTAATATTTAAGGCATTTAAACATGTTGTAATTAAGCTTATTTTGATTTAGAACACCTTCTTTGACATTACTATTTTGAACCTATTTCATCTTGGAGAGTGTCATAGATTTACTAGTAACTGGCCAACCTTTGGGAAAGGTTTGTGACTGGGGGTCCCTTAAGGGGTTATCGTACCATTCCCGACCATACTTACCACCTTTAGCTTATCACACTCCCATAATATTTCCTTCTTCTCGGCCCTTTGACTTTAATGACCCAAGAAGGGCATGTACCTCATTTCATGGTAAGAAGGGGTTGAAGGACCATAGGGATTGTTATTGGCTAAAAGGAGAAAATCCTAAATATATGCCTTCCATATGCTTCACCCAGGGATCCCCGAGAAAGAAATGAAATGCTTCTTTATAAGAAATGCAGGACCTACAAAAATAAATGGTAATGAATGCTTAATGAGTTAATTGGAGGATGGGAGGTATCATCACGAATCATCCTATCATGATCATAGGTATTTAGAGGTATGTCATTACCATCATTTGGTCACCAATCCATATTAGTGGCTCTTAGTTACACAATTGAGAGAAAGGGGGTCTCATCACGGGCCATCCTTCTCATTTCCACAAGGTATTTGAATGACATTGTCATTATCTAGAAACCAAGCCAGGACAATGGCCTTCAACTTGCTCCTTAAAACATGAAAGAAAGAAATATTGGTAAGAATATGGGCTTGGAAAAAGTGCATTGCAAACGAAGGTACCACACACCCTCTATAAAGGTACCCATAAATGAGATAATACAAGCCCTTGTATGTCATGAAACTCATTGAACTATGAAGTCTAAACCCCTTCCACCTCATCATCCACTACATAACCTTGAAAGGTTATCCTTGGGGACATCCCCTACTTGAGGGATTTGGTCTACCCAATAGGACTTTTATGACACCCCTCCCATACTTAAACTTGGTTAGTTGTATAGGGTTTTTGAGAATTTGTTTAATTTGATGAGGTAGTTTTTATGCACATGTTTAGGTCCCTTGCTTATTATATGTGGTTTATACTTGTCATGATATCTTTGACTTGAGATATCATTCTCGTGGGTGACCTTGGTCAATTGCCTCATGTCAAAGATAAGCCTTTGTATGCAAGTAATACAACAGGGAAAGTTTTATGAAAAAAATTCAACATTTTTGTTACTTTGGATACAATATTTTCACAATAAGGAAATCATGCAAGGAAAGCTTATTTTTGACAACTCTTGAATAACATAAGAAACATTGAACCTGTTATTGATGATGAGGATCTTCTTATTTCACAGGTTGATATGATTTTTCCTCCAGTGGAAAGGATTTTATTTCATTCAACAATTCACTTGTTCCCAACAAATGATTTGGTCACCTTGAATAATAGGAAAATGTTAAAATCAATAAATACTCCAATTGCACAATTTGTAGCTCAACATAAAAGAGGGGATGAAATTGTTGGTGTTGATGATGATCAGTTGGAACGTGAGGTTTTTCTATGCCATGTTCATCGTTTCATATTGACATCTAACTTGTGGGTTGAAACTATCTTAGTTAACGATGCACTTGGTTACATTTAGAAAATTTATTATAGGACTGGTACAAAGCCACCCCAACTTCCAATGTTAACTATTGTTCTTTTTTATAAGTGCATTGGTGTTCCTTTCGAAAGAAATAATCTGAATATTGTTCCCATCACACCTGTTACAAGAGGAAATCATAAACAAATTCCTCTAAATATGGCATGGGCTCTTACTATACACAAAACACAGAGTTTGACTTTAGATCGAGCTACTATTGATATAGGGAAGAAAGAGCTTCAAGAGTTACCTTCACATCCATATTAAGATTCAAATCGATAGATGGTTTGCACATATGTCCACCTTTATCTTTTCAATGTTATGCCAAGATGAAAAATAGTGCTTATGTTACTGTTAGGAAGAAATAAGAGCAACGATTACAATCCTTATCATTGTAGCATCCCATGTTAGTACTTAATCTCTTCATAAAGTGTGTTTGTTTTGTTGATTTTTTGTCATTCATAATTACTATTCTTCTATTAATCTTTTCTTCTCTATTTTTTTTATATGTTTTATACCTTTAGTAGTTACCTTTTACTATCTCTATAACAAAAGCATAATTCTTTATATTGTTATATTCATTTACTACTAACCAGTGACATTTCAACTATCATGTTATTACACATAACTTGTTGCATGGAAATAAATGTTAAGATGTCTGTGAAATGCATACTTGCACTCTCCTACATGTAATCTTTCATGCTAAACTTTTTTGTAGCTGACGAAGATTTTTTATTTTTATTTTCATACACACATTCTATTTGTATTTTGGCTCATACTTTATTTATTTATGTTTTTTCTATCCAACAATTATGGAAAACTCAGATGCTTCGAAGTTTGGTTCTGATTTGCATGAAATAACGCAACAAGAAGAGTTTTTCATGGCCTTCAATCTATTCTCACCAACCAACACGGTGAACCTTTCGACTTATTTGATCCATCTTTGCAATTATTCTCTACATTAAAGGAAAGTCTATGCACATATATGCATATTTATGATAAGGAAGAGGGAAGAAAATTGAGAAAATATTGGCTTCATAGACAAAATGGTCATGGTCAACTCGATCTTAATTGGTGTTGTCAATGACACCAATCTGATTGCATATTAGAATAAGATTCTGGCAATTTTATGGGATTTAAATATTTTTTGAAATTTGGAAACTTCATTTTATGAAGTTTAAACATAAATATTGTTTTATGAAAAAAATTTCAAGCTATATATTTTATCCATTTCCTTCTATTTTATGGAATCATTTGCATTGGTTCTTTTTATACTGTTCTTTACAATATTATTGTTGCTACATTTCATACTTTAGATACTCCTTAACATAAAGTTTTAAATTTTTACTTTTCACTTTCACAATATTACATTGCATTAAATAGAACCATATTATTATTATTATTTGATTATGTCATATCGTAAATAAGGCTACATCTTCTATAATTATTGTCATTGTGTTGCAATGTCACATATTTTTTTCAATATCTACACTAATCATTTCCTTTTTTATTCTTCATATGTTTATGTATGTCATTCCATTAAACTTAGTCTCTTTATTACTTTTTTTTTGGTAAATAAAATTGGGTGATTCCTATTATATCTTGTCACAATTAAAAAATCACAAGTCGCCAGGCTGCCAACTGTTCTGTTGAATTAGTGGAAATCGAGACAGTTGGCCGCATGTGAGGTCCAAGTCAAAAAATGGTGGTATGTCATCTGCCCTGCCAAGAGGAAACCAGGATAGGTGGCAGCCTATAGTATTTTCATCATTGTTCAAACTTATAACTAAAAGTAAAACTAGACTAGAATTAGAACTAGACATAGGAATAGAATTAAAACTAACATCTAAGAAGGAAATTGTACACCAGAACCAGACTGAGCTCCATTCCATGAAATTACCCATTAGCATCAGAAATGGTGTCGTTGGGATCTCTGTTGTGAGGCTCATTTCGAGTCTACAGGACAAAATTTCTTGCGCACATCGGACATATTTTCCCAGCCGGTGCATTGGAAAATGCCTTGTACAACATGTCGATGCGTTGGTGCATGAGTGTGTCGTGGTGGATCCGATCCACCATCTGGCTCTGCAACCCGAACAATAAATCTAGTTGTGCCAGGTGGAAGAAGGGTGGGGGGTCATGCCATGGCTCCGAGAATATCAATATAGGTGGTGGTGCTAGGACCTTGTCACCCTTCACTGCCATGCCACCCCCAACCACACTTGTAGCACCTTGTGCACCATCCTGAATGTTATCCATGTGTGATATCCTCCTTCCTGAGTTCCTCGTTCTCCGCTGCAGCATTGGAGAATTTGTTTCCACCGAAAATCAAGGTGTCCTGAGAATCAAGGTGGAGGAATTCCTCCTCCACGATACAAGTGTGAGCCTCCACTATCTCCTCCATAGTGCGGGTGCAGTGGATTTCGCTGAAAAATCACTTGGGGGATGCCAATTCTTCGGCATGGTGAAGAGAAGGGATTCTTGAGGGATATGTAAGGGTTCCTTTGGGATCACTTCCTCCACATATTCCATTGGAGGTGACATGTCCTTCGCTCTTCTAAGTGTAGCCTATGCACATTGAGTGCAGGCTATGGAGAGTTCCCTCTCAAATTGTTGCCTTCTCCTCTATCGTGCGGCAAAGTTGTGCCAAGCAGGCTCACAACGCAACCTCCCTCTCTCCCTCGACATCGAGGAGGTGATGTGAATCACTATCGTGCAAGAGGTCCTATGGTGGTTGCACCAGAGCTCAAATTTGTTGGCCTGGTGCAGGGAGAGGCTGAAGTGGTGTAAGTTGTTGTTGTGTTGGATAAGGGCGTAGAGGAGCGACATGATTGCTCCCACTAACGTCCCCCATCCATTGAATTCCATGGTTGTTGTTATGCTCGCGTGAGGGATCCGTCCTTCGGCTCTTGACAAGAAGTAATGGCAAGCTCCCATATTTAATGGAGAGGGGATGGGATCCATATTTCCATATTTATGGTTAGGCTCGGGCCTGTGTTATGTGGTCATCGTGTGTTGCGTGGCACCCTATCCGAGGTTTCTCTTTATTACTTTTAAATTATCACAATATTTTTAAAATAAAATTATTATTTTATTTATACCTGTCAACTATATATTATTTTTCCTTCCTCCTATGTTTGTACTTTCGATAGGTGAGGAGTCCATCCACCTAATTAAAATCTACACTGAAACTGATAAAACTTGTTGTTTTGATTATACATACTACGTCTAATTATTGTTGTATTTTTCTCAACCAGGGTTATGGACAACAAACAATTTTCAAACTTTAGATGGGCTCTATATCATATTCCCAAACATGAAGAATGCTTTACTCTTTTAAAAAATTCATCTCTGCCAGAACCAATACAGAGTGTCAGATATTTGACAATACACTTTATTTTTTGTTAAGGATGAAGAATTCAATGTTGCAAATACAACATATTTGTGAAATGATCGATGTTGATGTAAACTCACCTTGCATGTATCATGGAATGGTATAGTATTTATATAGTTGTTGATTAAAATTGTAATGAATAGAGTTTTCTAAATTTTGAAAAAATGGTTTTTTTAATTTGAAAAGGGATTTTCTTATTATATTTGTTAAATTTCATTAAGATGTTTGTTTAAGATCAATTTCTAAAATATGAAAATATCATATGACATTTTCAATAAAAAATAGTGTATACTTCTTTTTTTTAAACATGCTCTTTAGTAAATTCAATCGTAAAATAATTATAGTTTGTATACTTATTTAGTAATTATTCTTTCATGCATTCCTAACTTTTTTTTTTCTTTTTTTTCTTATATATATATATATAAACATAATATATTTTGTATATATGGATGTGTAATGGTCATAGTTTCTATCATGGTGCAATATATACACTATATTACGCATATGTGGTTTAGTTAAATGTTCTTATAAAAAGAATAAATCATCATCTACAACATATATATCAAGTATATTTGTTATCAATGTCTTTAATACATGTATAAATTATTGAATGATGTTTTACCAATGTCCTTATCACAAGTATAATTCATTATCTGCAAACTTGAAGATGATTTGTTATCAATGTCATTAGGATAAGTATAAATCATTGTCTACAAAGTAAAAGAAGATTCCAGACATTGCATTGTCACTAACATTTCCCAATGTGGAAATGTGATGAACATTTCCCTTTGTCGCAGTGAGACAAAATTTCCCGACATCGCATTGTGACAACCATTTCCCAACGTTCCTAAAGAAAAATATGATTCTACAATGTGTCATGTGTTTTCTAACATCACATAATGATGAACCTTTCCCAACATGGTATTGTGACAAAAATTTCCCAACGTCGCAATGTGTCAAACATTTCCCATCATAGCATTGTGACGAACCTTTCCTAACATTGCATTGTGATGAACATTTCCCAATATCACAATATGACGAACATTACCCAAAGTCACATTGTGTTGAACATTTCCCACTGTCACAATGTCACAAACATTTCTCAATGTCTCCTTCTAACAACATTTCTCAATGTCGCAATCTGACAAATATTTCCCGATGTCGAAATGTGACGAAAATTTCCCAATATTGCATTGTGATGAACATAATTTCCCAATATCACATTGTGACGAACATTGCCCAAAGTCACATTGTGACAAACATTTCCCATTGTCTCAATGTGATGATCCTTTCCCAAATTATCCTTATAACGATCATTAGTTAATGTCGCATTATGACGAATATTTCCCAATGTTGCATTGTGACGTGTATTTTCCAACGTTGCAATGTGACGAACATTTCCCATCGTCTCACTATGTATTGCTTAAAAAAAATTATAAATGTTTTATTTATGTATTAATATTTTATTAATGTATTACTCCAAAAAATTATTAATGTATTGCTACATTACTAATTCATTAATGTTTAATTAATAAATTCTATTAGGAACATTAGTTAATTAATACATTACTAATTAATAAGTTACAATAATACATTAAAATATATATTAACCTATTAATAATTTAATTTAAACATTATGTTAATGTATTAATTAATTAATAACATATTATTACTTTAATAATATTTTATTAATATATTTATTTATTAGTATTTTAATACTTAATTATTGTATTGTTAGTCCCTGTCGCGGGCATAGAGGGACTATAGTGACCGATAATTCGTTGACCTCGTATTAGTTTGTCCTTTGACCACAAATATTTTCATAATATCTATTGTTGGAACTAGGGAACTAAAAACATTGATTTTTATATGATAAAAAGTACCATATATGTCATGATCTAATTGGATCACAGATTGGAGGTCTTAGTGTCGGCTCTGCTATTCCCAATGTTTTATATGTTAGCATATCCAAACTTTTTGATCGTATACTGTCTTTTTGAATCATATATTTTCTTATGCATTGCTTAAAGGTGGATTAATGCTAGCATTAGTTCGAATGTTTGTCTTAGCATTATATGCTAGATAAATTTATCCCAATGTTTGATATGCTAGCATATCCAAGGTTTGTCATTCCAATACATTCTCTACTATTCGAACTATTGTTACTAATTTTATTTTATTATTGTTATAAAATAATATAATAAATGTTTTTTTTGTGCATATGAGACCTACCACACTGCATTATTTCTTAAATGTTTACAAAGCAGTTATGATAGACTCAAATGTTTACCTATCAAGCTTCATAGTGTTAAATGTTTACTTAACAGGCCTCTTACAATACATTTTCTTCTGGTTTTTTTTTTATATGCAATGTTCTCTGCAGTCAATGTGGGCAATACTGTTCTTCAGTGACATTGTTGGTTCATTGGTTCATGCTTGCTTCTTGCATCTCTATTGATTTCTTATTTGCTTGTTGTTGTTGTTGTTCTTGTTTTCCTGATGGTCTTGTTGCAATTTGCACATTTGGGGTTCTGCAACCATGATTGGAACTGCGACATTCCTGGTCGGTTGGTTGGTGCTTGCTTCTTGCAATGTTCTCTGCAGTCAATGTGGGAAATATTGTTCTTCGACGGCATTGTTGGTTCACTGGTTCATGCTTGCTTCTTGCATCTCTACTGATTTCTTATTTTCATGTTGTTCTTGTTCTTGTTTTCCTGTTGGTCTTGTTGCAGTTTGCACGTTTGGGGTTTTGCAACCGTGATTGGAACTGCAACATTCTTGGTCGATTGGTTGGTGCTTGCTTCTTTGTTCGTTGGATGTTGTTTATTGTTGTTTGATTCAACTTTGCAGGGTTCAGGTCCTGCAGCTGCAGTTGGGACTTTTGGTGGTTCTTAACTAGGTTTTTATTTGTTGCTTGCTCTTGTTTGCTTAAGCTTTGCAATGTTGGGGTGTTGCACATGTAGTTGGATCTGTTGTTACATTGTTTTGCAGTTGGCTCCCCATAAAATACTATTAGGATCAATGGATTCACGATTTGGCTCTTGTTGTGATGACAAGGATGTTGGGTCAATTGTTGACTTGAATGTTGGTGAGTAAAATGAGGTTCAAATGCATCTGGCTAACTAGCCACCTTTCCTGTTGCTCCTGCTATCACCTCTTCTTATATTGTTATTGGTAGTGTTGGTTCCATACTGAGATCCAGTTTATGGAAGCTCCAATTTAAGCGCTTGATTCAGAGTCATTTGATGATGTAAGTGATTCATAACCCGTTGCTCCAATTTCTCGTGAACCAGTGAAGGTATGAAAGGAAAAGGTTTCAGGTGAAAGTAATGATAACTCATGGTGGGAGGAGCACTAGTTTCAACAACATCGTAGCCATATCATGTTCCCCCATCAGAGCAAGCAGAGGTGGAGACATTGCAGTCGATGTAAATTGCATCTCTTACGGCTTCAACCAGAGTTTTTCGGGCTCCAACTACATTTCATAGCTAATGATGTTTTTCCCATGGTTAATGTCTTACTATGGTTTCATATTTATGAGAGTAAGTGTTGTTGTCTGAATGATAAAGTTCTTCTCTCCCTTTCTTTTTCCTCTTGTAAACTTTCTTGTTTTTTACCTTTGGTTCTTTCGCTCTATTATGCGTTTCTAGTTCTATCTTTTGTCACATTTTTGTGCGCATAGGTTCCCAGTATGTCGAACTGACAAATTGTCATCTCCATCTATATATTCACATCATGAGTCCGATCGACCGCCATTCGGTTGCATACTTAGCCAATTTTATGAACGTGGCTTCACGGATAGGCGTTATCAAGATATGGTAACTTGTGTTTGGGGTATACATCTTGCACCCATAAATTCCGTTCTCTACAATTTGACCCTGCACTCCTCAAACTCGCAACCCTGCCCCTACCTGCGATGAGTCAGTATGTCCGACCTGACTTTCCATACTTAGTCAATTTTTCAAAGTTTCGTAGATTCACGTGTTCCCGGGTTCAAAAAAGTTTAACATCATTTTGTCGCTCCCCTCCATCCCCACTACCTTTTTCCCTTCCCAATGGACATTAATTATGCTTTCAAAAGTGACAACCGACCAAACAGGTTCAAAAATATTGGCTTTAATAAGCGGAAATCTCAAGGACATCTCCCATTAAAATGAATAAATAGGTGAATATTGTGGGATTTGATAATTTTTTTGCCTGCATTTTGAATTTCCAAAAAAAAAAATGGCTATTTTAGTTTTTTAAAGGCTTCATCATAGTAACAATGCAATAATGTACTACCTCACTTCCATCCACAAATGCATCATCCAAAGAGGCCTTGACATCATGTCCCTCTTTAATACTATGCATATGTTACATGTTGTCATATTTGAGAATCTGCTCAGATATGGGAATGTTATTACATGTTATTAGTCATTATTCAGCGCACATATTAGAAAAGATTGGCATTAATAAGCAAAAATATCGAGGGCATCTGCCATTAAGACAAATTAAACCAAAATCTACGAAAGATTATACTGTCATCCTCCAGTGTTGCTTTTAAATACTTATTTCCATTTCTTTATATCATCAAAGAGTTGGGCTTTAGGGTGCCTTCGTTCTAATGTTCCCGGCCATGGACATGTGAGACAACTTAGAGATTCCATTGAGGCCCAAATGAAATAAGAGAGAATGGTTTTATGTGACATGAGATTTGATCCAAAAAAAAACTCTATTATCCAATAGAAACTCGGACAATGAAAAAAAAAAACAAGTATCTTCTGGTTGGTGTTCTCCCTGTATTCAATGCTTTGGTTAGTTGAAAATCCTACCTGGAGATTTGTTTGTTGATCTTATTTGTTTTCTTGTTGGGATTTGGAAGGGATTTTTAGGTCACCTACAAAATTCTCCTTCGTTGAAGTATATAGTTTCTTCCAACAACACAAATTTGGCAAGTGTATCAAATTCTGCAGAGCACACAAGAATTTATCTTCATCAGAGGAGTCACATTTACCATGTCTTGCAAAATGGTCTGAAATATTCAAAAATGACGTGAAATATTACTCCATTCATGAATGTACTCAGAAGTGGGTAAGAAAAACTATATGGGTGGATAAAACGACATACTAAAATTACAGAAGTTTCTATTTCAAAGTTTGTTGAGCTACTTCCGGGTGTGGTAACAGACTTGACATAAAGCCATGTTCTTTGTCAAAGTTTTTTCATTGTCCTCTGGATGTAGTTACAGATTCCACATACGATCAACTGTCTATCGCTACTGCACATTTTTTATTTTACTACTCCTACGCATATAACTGGATTATGGACTTTGCAACACTTTCTGAGGATTACTTTATACTACCACCTTCTGCAAGAGGTTTTGCATGTTCAGGTAATGATTTGGTTTCATGTGATCATCTTATTTAATTCTTTACAAGAAACCTTAATGTAGTGGTGTGTTTCTAGATCTGTTTCCACCTAATGTCAATCTTCCTGTTGTTTCCCTTGAGTTGGATGGGGAAAATGCATTTGTTCTGTTACAGTTGATGCGATATTTGATAATAAAAAAAATGTCCAAACCATACAATTTCTTTTTTTTTAAATATAGAACAATGTTTTTTTTTTAACAAACGATTGTTCGAAAAGTTTTAGGCGTTGTTTGGGGTTCACGTCCTTTAAGTATGTTAATTAATCACAAAATTAATATTGTTTGTGCCAATGCAATTGAGTCGTCGTTCACTGTGGCAATTGCATTAACAGTGCAATGTCAAATAATAGATGTCTGGAATGTGCCTAATGTCAAGGTCATTATCACATAGGACACCCAACGTCCAAAGATTTATGGACTCAAAGAAGCATTTTAGATTTCGTGAGAAAGCAACATTAAATTCGATGTTCTTTGCAGGTTTGACAATCCTGCAGTTTAAGTGCTTTGACAATGACAACCTTGCTTGTTCACCGCATTGTCGCACTGAATTCAATAGCATTGTTCCCATTGCCACTGTCAATGTTAATGTCTGAGGTTGAAGCTATCCGGAGCCTGCAGTCACCACCTATGTGGATACCTGAAGGTGAAACTACCTGGATCAAAATTTGATTGTATGTCGAGTCTCTTACTGCATCCATAGGTTGCTCAACACTATTTGACATAGAAACTAGTTGTCTGTCAATTCTGTTACAACTTTGGCATACAACGTTCTATAATTTTAGAATGTTGATTCAAATGCCCATACAGTTTCTCACGTTTGTTGGTATCCAATTTTATAATTTCCTATTGAGTGTATTCGGGCATGGAGTAATATTTGGCGTCACTTCTGAACATTCCAGAACTTTTTGTGGGCCTCCATGTCTGCCACCCCTACGAAGAAAGATATATTCTGATGCGATCTGTGGCATTTGATACACTTGCCAGACCTATGCTACCAGAAGAAGTCATGTACTTCAACAGAGGAACATTTTGCAGCTGGCTTAGATGTTCCTTCCAATTTATTGTAATAAAAAAAAGAATTTCAACATACAAATCTTCAAGTAGGCTTTTCAACCAAACAAATGATCTAATACAAGGAGAATAACAGTCACAACAAACTTGAATATTTTTTTTGTCTCGGCTTTTATTTCCTAACAGGATTTTTTTCCCCTGGAACTGACGTCACATAAAACAACTCCCTCGAATTTGAATTGGGCCTGAATCTCATTTCTAATTTGTCTCAGATGTCAATGGTTAGGAACATTACAAGGAAGGCACATTAAACCCAAATTTTTCGATGACATAGAGAAATTAATAAATTAATACTTAACAAAGAATGGAATGTTGAATAACTATCCACTGCAGACAAGCCATATCTAGAAGAGACAAGCTATTCAAAGAACTGGGATAGATCTAGTTGGCAGCACAAATGAAGTCCAAGACCCGAAATTAATATTCAACTCGTTGTTTTTTACGAATCAAGCATTTTATCATCAAGAAGACTTTCAACAAGCTTCACTATTGTACATATTTTTTTGGGTCGGCGGCAGGCCAAATCGCAGTCATTGTGGCAAATAATATTAGTTGTATTTTGTAACCCATCTTATTTGAATATAGAATATTTTTGGTTTTTTTTATGGTGTTTTCTAATCTCTGGTGTTGCTTTTCATTTTATTTTGTACATTTTTCTGTCTGTTGTTAAACATGGACGACAAGATTTTCTTTCTACTGCCCAGTACTTCAATTTAAATAAAGGCTACTATGTTCCTTCCTTACATTTTACATGGAACAATAATTTGTCATAGGCGATACTTATGTGGCGCCTTCCCTATACTTAAAGAAAGACATTGGAGGACCCGTCCTACTTTCATTCTTCGGATCTCATAAATAGAATGTATTAATGACTATTACAACAAGGCAACTCAAGTGTTGGCGTCATGGTCCTATTAAATATCTTTCATATATTGCATCTTCTTCTATTTGATAATATCTGTGCATATATACTAATATGAATACTATTGGAATAAATATAAAAAAATTCTCTTGGCCAAAACTTAGCCAATTATCTGGCCATCGGGTCCTGGGTTTGCAGTATCCAACACATATGTCCCTTGTTTCGTCATATACATCTTGCGGCCAAAGAACTTTTGTGATCTACAATTTATGATTTAACTAGTGAGAACTCACCAGGGGTTCGAAAATATTGGCATTAATAAAGGAACAATAAATTTTCTTATGTGAGATACTTAGCCCTTTTCCCCTTTTCTTCTTCCCATCTATTATCACTTTATGGTTATATACTTAGTCACCTTTCTATGATTGTGGGTTCCAGGGTTGGCAAGCTGACATATCATCATCTCCATCTATATCCTCACATGAAAAATCCGACCGACCATTGTTCCTTTCCATACTTAGCCAATTTTATGGTCGCGGTTGTCGGGTTGGCGCTTTCAAACTTTGTTGCTTCTTGTTGCATTATATACATCTTACACTCAAAACTTCTGTGGTTTCAACGAAATTTGTGAACCGAACAACATCCTGCAAATTGGGAGATGATTTACATTTGAAACATAAATAATCTATTAATATCTATTAATATGAATACTATTGAAATAAATATCAAAACTTTATGTTGGCCAATACTTAGCCAATTATCTGGCCACCAGCTCCCGGGTTCACGGTATCCAACACCTAAGCCCCATGTTCTGTCATATACATCTTGCAGCCAAAGAACTTTCGTGATCTGCAATTTATGATTTTACTAGTGAGAACTCAGCAGGGGTTCGAAAAGATTGGCAATAATAAACGAAAAATGGATTTTCTACTGTGATATACTTAGCCCTTTTCCCCTTTTCTTCTTCCCATCCATTATCGCTTTTTGGTTATATACTTAGTCTCCTTTCTATGATCGCGGGTTCCAGGGTTGGCGGGCTGACATATCTTCATCTCCATCTATATCCTCACATGACAAATCCGACCGACCATTGTTCCTTTCCATACTTGGCCAATTTTATGGCCGCGGTTACCGGGTTGGCACATACAAACTCACTTTTTCTTCTTCCCGTCTATTATCACTTTTTGGTTATATACTTAGTCTCCTTTCTATGATCACGGGTTCCAGGGTTGGTGGGATGACATATCTTAATCTCCATCTATATCCTCACATGACGAATCCGACCGACCGTTGTTCCTTTCCATACTTAGCCAATTTTATGGTCGCGGTTGTCGGGTTGGAATTTATGAACTCAGTTGCTTATTGTTTTGTGATATACATATTTCACTCAAAACTTCCTTGATCTACAATTCCACATCGGAAACCTAGAATAAATTAACTTCACTCAAAGTATATTTTGTTGCCTTCCATCCCCACTAACTTTGTGTCCTTCCTAATATACATTAACTATGCTCTTACTACTGACAACTGAACACACTAGTACGAAAGAATTGGCACATGGTCCTCTTCCATATACAAATTGACTGTCAGACTCCGACATCATCCCCTCTTCTGTGTTACACATTATGCATTCAAATGTTCTGAGCTATACAATTTGGTCGTCGAGGCCTTGCGTCTTCTAGGGAGACCTTGTCACCCTATTTTGTCGCGTTGGTGGATTCACGAAATATCCAACTCCTAGTCATTGTTTCATGTTCTTCCCATCCTCGTACTTCTTTCCATATATGCAACACCAAAGGTTTAATACTAAAACGCCATCATGCAACAACTGCTAAGATCGTCATTAATAAGCAAAAGTCTCGAGAACCAACCATCCCTATAGAACTTGTCCAGAAACATGCAAAGAAGATCTTGCCAGGAAATGGAAAAGCTATTACAAATTTCAATATATTAGCGAAAACAAGTCCGGGCCAGCGTTTCCATATTCCATACTTGGACACTTTTTTTATTGCAGGTTCCCAGATTGATGGCCTCAAAATTGTGTTTCGAATCTTCCATGAGTTGCAAATAGTTCTCGGAGTTCCGTAATATACAATTT
Organism: Picea glauca; assembly: GCA_000966675.3. NCBI lineage: Eukaryota > Viridiplantae > Streptophyta > Pinopsida > Pinales > Pinaceae > Picea > Picea glauca. Next base: position 37,402 of record JZKD02S2361108.1, on the reverse strand, counting down.
GTCTGCTAGAATGTAGAAACACTTTCTCTTAATTTTTCCTCTTTTCGCCCCCTCTATTATCCCTTTGTGGTTCTATATTTATTCGCATCTATATGATCACGGCCTCATGGATTCTCAAATTGGAAACTCTTTATCTATATCTTCACACCATGAGCTTGAACGACCATGATCCCTTTCAATACTTAGCTAATTATTTGATCATTGGGTCCTAGGTTTGCGGTATCCAACACTTATGTCCCATGTTTCGTCATATATATCTTGCACCCAAAGAACTTCCGTGATCTACAATTTATTCTTTTACTAGTGAGAACTCACCAGGGGTTCGAAAGGATTGGATTTAATAAACAAACAGTGTATGTTGCTTATGGATTTCAATGAAATTTGCGAACCGAACAAGATCCTGCAAATTGGAAGATAATTTTCATTTCGACCAGAAATAATCTATTAATATATATTAATATGAATACTATTGGAATAAATATAAACACGTTCTATTAATTTTTCCTCTTTTCTCCCCCTCTAGTATCCCTTTGTGGTTCTATATTTAGTTGCATCTATATGATCACGGCCTCCTGGATTCACAAATTGGCAACTCTTTATCTATGTCTTCACACCATGAGCCCGATCGACCACTGTCCCTTTCAATACTTAGCTAATTATCTAATCATCGGGTCCTAGGTTTGCGGTATCCAACACTTATGTCCCATGTTCCGTCATATACATCTTGCAACCAAAGAACTTCCATGATCTGTAATTTATTCTTTACTAGTGATAAATCACCAGGAGTTCGAAAGGATTGGCATTAATAAACGAACAGTATATGTTGCTTATGGATTTCAACGAAATTTGTGAACCAAATAGGATCCTACAAATTGGAAGATATTCTTCATTTGGACCAGAAATAATCTATTAATATATATTAATATGAATACTATTGGAATAAATATAAACACTTTCTCTTAATTTTTCCTCTTTTCCCCCCCTCTATTATCCCTTTGTGGTTCTATATTTAGTCGCATCTATATGATCACAGCCTCCTGGATTCACAAATTGGTAACCCTTTATCTATATATTCACACCATGAGCATGATCAACCGCGGTCCCTTTCAATACTTAGCCAATTATCTGATCATCGGGTCCCGGTTTTGCGGTATCCAACACTTATGTCCCATGTTCTGTCATATACATCTTGCACCCAAAGAATTTATGTGATCTGCAATTTATGCTTTTACTAATGAGAACTCACCAGGGGTTCGAAAGGATTCGAATTAATAAATGAACAGTAGATGTTCTTCTGTGAGATACTTAGATCTTTTTCCATTGTCTTCTTCCCGTGTATTATCGCTTTCTAGTTATATACTTAGTCTCCTTTCTATGATCGTGGGTTCCAGCATTGAAGGGATGACATATATTCATCTCCATCTATATCCTCACATGACGAATCCGACTGACTGGTGTTCCTTTCCATACTTAGCCAATTTTATGCCCATGATTGTCGAGTTGGCGCTTTCGAACTCTGTTGCTTCTTGGTCTATGATATACATCTTGCACTCAAAACTTTCGTGATCTACAATTCCACTGCGGACTCCTTATCCCTTTTTCCCTTTTCTTCTTCCTGTGTATTATCGCTTTTTGGTTATATACTTAGTCACCTTTCTATGATTGTGGGTTCCAGCATTGGCGGGATGACATATCTTCATCTACATCTATATCCTCACATGACGAATCCAACCGACCGCTATTCCTTTCCATACTTAGCCAATTTTATGTTCACAGTTGTCGGGTTGGCGCTTTCGAACTCTGTTGCTTCTTGTCCCATGGCATACATCTTGCACTCAAAACTTTTGTGATCTACAATTCCACCGTGGACTCCTCAAACTCACAAGCTTCACTATACCATGGTTCACAAATGTTTCAAAGTATCTGTCACTACCTTCCATCCCCACTAACTTCCTGTCCTTCCTAATATACATTAATTATGCTCTTACACACTGGTATGAAACAATTGGAATCCAGCCCTCCGCCATATACAAATTGACTACCGAATTCTGACATTGTCCCCTCTTTTTTGTTACAGATTATGAATTCAAATGTTTCGAATGATACAATTTGACCGTCGGGGCCTCACGTCTTTTGGGGAGACCTTGTCACCCTATTTTGGATCCTCATGTTTACAGGTTCACAAAATCTCCAATTCTTAGTCATTGTTTCATGTTCCGACCATCCTCATACTTCTTTCCAAATATGAAACACCAAAGGTTTAATACTAAAATGTCATCATGTAACAACCATAAGGATCGTCATTAATAAGCCAAAGTCTCAAGGACTAACCATCCCTACATAACTTGTCAAGAAACATGAAAAGAAGATCTTGCCAAGTAAAATTTAAATATCTTAGCAAAAACAAGTTGTTGGTGCAATTATTTGCATAATATATTACCAAACATAAATTATCAACCGAGATTCATAATCAGTAGAGTTGATGCACTATATGTGCCGATAACAGATAGGTTCCTATGTCTGATGATTATAGTTCAATCAAGAAAACCATCTAAAAACTCAATACTCTATTTTCACACTTCAAAGATAACACTCCTCACACAATTCATAAATTATAAAGAAAAACTCATAAACAAGCATATGATCTAAATCTCTTGCTTAGGTGAGGACGTGTTCATTGATGGCTCATGAAAGGAAAATGTGAAATTTTATTCTATCTCCTAGAGAAACTAAACTAACAACAATTAACACTCTATTTTAGGATATCTAAATGCTTCACACAACTTCAAACTTAGAAGAGAAAAAACTAATAACAAAACTTCTCAAGCAAACAGTGAATCAAAAGGTTCTTACTTAGGTGACAAATTTGTTCATTAGAGGCTTATGAAATGAAGAGATGAACTTAGATATTGCCTCCTGTAGCAATTAATTTCAACAGTAAATTGTAATCATTTTTTTGCACACAATATTCAAAAGGAAATCACTCATAACTTAATCAATTCTGGAAGAAACTATTTGTCCCTGCACAGGAAACACTAGGTGTATTAAGATTCTCCATTTAATAGTCCATGTAGGGTGAATGATGGGATCTTAATTGTTCATGTACTTGCAAAATGGAAACAAATGGTTAAGCACACAACTTAGCAAATGATTGTTCACACACACTATAATAATAAATGCTCACTCAAAAATTATGAACATCTACATAATTATCACAAACATATATTGCACATTATCAAACGTATGACCGAAATGCAACAGTAATGAATTATACTAAATGATTTTACAATTAAACTATGAAACTCTTTCACCCACACACAAATAAAATTACATTCACATAATAATTACAAAGGAGCTTACCTTGGTTGGATCGATGGGCCCTTGTCGTGCCAACAAGGAATATCAAAGAAACTTACAGAACAGTAAACTTTACAAAACACATGGAATTGATGAATTTAACTTCATATTGATTCTTCAGCAAGTATGTTTATAGAGATAATATGTTCAGAAATCCAATCTGCAACATAACAATTCCTCTCCATTTTGGCTTAGCCATCACTCAATTTATATGATTTTTACATTACAAATTTGGATCTAGAAAATTCAACCCAAATCAAAACCATTTTCCATCAATGCAAGTTGAGTACAACCATTATCTAATCAAGGAAATGCAGTTTCCACGAATCTGGGCATGATCTTAGAATTTCTAGAAAATTGGTAAATATTTAGGATGGATTTTTCCCCCTGAGATGAAGGTCCACACGTGTGCTATCTAGAGATTTTGGCCCACAATTCCGCATGAAAACACATTTTTGGAAAAAACCCATGTCCCCAAATCTCTAGATTCATCGTTATCGGCCCAAAAATTGAGGTGAAAATCTAGTACCAGAATGCTGGTACCGGAATCCTGTAGGTAGGTGTTTAGTACCAAAATACACACAGCCACACCATGAGTATCGGATTAGCACAGAACAGGTGTTGGTACCGGATTAGACACCCAAGAAGTACTGTATCAATGTTTCTTAAGATTCAAATGATTAGGATCATGCAAACTCAAACATTTAATTGTTTTAACTCAAGAAAACTAAACAAACCATGCTTTAATCATAAGTTACCTCTTATGCACATGAACAAGGTCATCAAGTGTATTTATGGAGGAAACAGTCAAGTATACACTCGTAGCATAGGTAGAATAGGCTCAGGTAGAGGGTAATATAAGGCATTATAAGTGTCAAAATAGAGACTCAACATACCCCCATGCTTAAGTCATTGCATGTCCTCATGCAACAATGATATTCAAAATTGATGATACTCTTCACTCGATCAAGCATTCCCTGAAGTTTCATCCTTCTTCAGCTCCTAAGTTCATGTTAAACAATATAAACTTCATGGCTTATGATTCACATTCTTACCCATGGCAAAGTAGTTATGGTGGCAAAGTGGAGTCATAAGTAATAGATTGCATATGTTAGTGATTTGATGTTAAGTCTTATCCAATCTGTTTTCGATCAAAGTTAGGAGAAAGGGTTGGATGTGACTCTAATATGATTATAGGATAGTGGCCAAGATTTTTCATAATGAATTTGACTAATAGGCCCCCCTATCTAGATTACCTTTAAAACAAAAGTGATATATGCATAGTTTAGATCTCATTTGAAGAGAGGAACACATAAAAGAATACATCCCAAGATGATTAATTTGTTTCTTATCCAAGTTTTTAGAGATGAATCTCTTCTTGCTTAGGTAAGGTGAATTACACATACTGAGGGTCCCACTTCTCATGCAAACCTATTTATTTTAAAAGATGGAACTCTAAAGTGGATATTTGAAGGTTCTTAAGAACATCATCCGAGAGATATAAAGGTCATCTCCTAGCCTTGATTTGATAATGATTCAGAATGAGACCCGAGGGTTTTTGTTCAATTTTAGGTGTGTCGCTTTATGTTTTTCAACTCTCTTTACTCGGCATATCCCCGCTGCCAGCAGGCCTATTCAGTACCCTGACGGGTTTACCTTAGTACCATACAAGCATGGCCCCGCTGCTAGCAGGACTGTTCAATACCTCGGCGGGTTTACTTGTACTTCCTAATACTTTCTTTTTATTATATTACTCAAAAGATTTAGAATTATATACATTGTTCATTGACAATTTTAGAGTATAAGGAAGGCAGGTGGTATGAGAGTGTTTTAGAGTTATTAGGCACATAATTAATTGTTTACAATTATCCCAAGGCTGACATCATCCACATTCAACTTAAATCTCAGCTATTCAATGTATAATGGAACATCTCGGATAATGACTAAGAGGTCCCTCTAGTTAATCCTATTAGAGTTCTCATGAAAGTTCATTGAGGTTTTGCAAGGGCGGTCCACCACATGAGGTTTTCATCAATACCTCCAAGAGAAACTTGTAAAGATAAACTTGGATAAGAACTTGTTGAATCAACTAGGTTAGTATTATACATAATGGTGTCACCACTTTTCAATGGATATTTCAATTATCAATCACTTTTTCAAAATGATGAGGTAATAAGACAAGTGCACCCATTATCATATCGAGTTAAATGTGGAAACATATTCTTAAAGGATAGCAAGGATGATTCACTTAGGGTTGAGTGTAGAAATGTAGGAGGAATATGCACATGAGAGTAAAAACGATTCAACACCAAACTTACATGATCCATGATAGAAAGAACATGAAGAGATTAACTCGTACCTCCAATTACCTAAAGTGAAAACGATGTTAAGCACAGGACAAAAATCATATCACCTTGGCTTCAATACCAGATTGGTAATTAGTATCAGAACATGTTTATGTAGTACCGTAATAGATAGTACCGGAACAGAGAAGGGGGCATAAACAGAGTGACAGGATGAATGATTTCTATACGAGGAGATGTATACAAGGGCTTGCAGAAATTCATGGTAGGGAGCATGCAATAATTGAGAGTAACCATATATTTACTGTATAATTACTCTAATTTCTTTAATAAAATGAAAAATGTTGAATTTATATGTCCTAGTACTTAAATTGAGCAGCAAAACTTGAATATATGATTAGAGCTACTGGCACCTTGTTACCAGTACCGGATCACCTTAGTACCAGATGAACGCAGATTTCTTTTTGCTCGGTACTGGAATAGCACAGGCCTTCTCCTTTAGTACCAGATGAATGCAAATTTTTGCCAAGTACCGGATGAATGCAGATTTTCTCCTACAGTACCGGATGAATGTAGAATTTTTCCCAATACCGGATGAGCACAGAGGAAAACATTGTTTGTAGTACCGGATGAAAAAAAAATTGTAGTATCAGAACAGTATTTTGTAGTACCAGAACAGAATTCTGCAGTATCAGAATTCTGGAAATGACTATCAAATTCCAGCAATGAACATGTTGATTTGGCCTCACCGACGAAAGTTGAAAAATAATATGAAGGTCTCAGCACCCACTCCCCCATGCCTAAGGTTTTGCATGGCCTCATGCAAACAATGTGAGATGCTAAAAAAAAAAGGTTGCTCAGAGGGTTGTGAAAATCTGCTAAAAACAAACCAATAGAACTAATTAAAACGAGATTTTTGTTCATGCTTACAAACAAAAAATTTAGGTAAAATGTCAAAAGTTGAATTATAGCTATGAATAAAATAGTTTGGAATTAGCATTCAATTTCAACTTCTATTAAAAAGATCATTGAATTGATCATCCTTGTGAAATATTGGTTTTAAAATAGATAGGTGATTATAAAGCATGAATGCATTATTTTTAACAACTTAAGGAAAAAAGAAGAAATTTGAAGAAATAGGTCGTGAAGCACTCCCTTAAGTGTTATATTATGTTGACAAGGGTGCCTTCTCCACTTTTGAAACCCTTCCAGTATTATGTGAGAATTTGGAGGATGAAGAGATTCCCTTCTCATAAGATTCCAAACAAAATTATCTTAACTTTTAGAAAGAAATCTACTATAGGAATGAAAGATCTTAAACCGACTGCTTATTAGCTTTTGACATTCCCATTTATGAAAAGTATGAAAGATAGGTTGCATTGCAACATTTATTTATTTATTTACTATCCTACTCTAATTGAACAAAAGAAAATGTCCTTTAAGTATAGGAATACTTCCAGTGAAGCCATGTGTGTAACAGGGTTAGAAATATATCCATACTCAGGTTTAAAAGATAAATTTTAATGCATACTAGAGTATGAAGGACCAGTTTCTTTGATGATAAGATCAAACAATAATGAAAAGTAAAAGAGTAGTGTGACTTGACAACTAATTGGAACCATCTTTCAATAGGATCAAGATATTCTCGTTTCCCTTATTTGTTTAAGTCACACAACGTGTGCTCCTTTTCCATGCCACACAGAGTATTTTCTTCAAGATGATTGGTCTCTAAGGTACATACAAGATCTGCTAAGAGGCATGCTAAGAACTCCTCAATCTCAGGTTCCAATGGTTTCTCTCCATTGAATTCTATCCATGATTCTTGAGTCTCCTCAACAAATTGACAATAGGAATTTGAAGGGACTTCTAAATCTTCTTGTAGAGAGACAACTAAATTCTTGGATACTGTCAAGATATGCTCTTCCTGAGAGGCGGATATTCCAGCTGCTACTAGAATGCGAGAAATATCTTGGAGGAACATTCTTCAAGCTCTTGATCATCCTTAAATTACTCTAGCTGGTTGATGATCCATGTATCGCGACACAACTTAGTACTCGGGGGTACTTACAACACCCCAAAAATGATTTATCATCAAATATTTGAATATTAAAACTAAGAAATTAAAACTATTTGCAAAAATAAAACACACCAAACTTGAACTCCTTGCGCTACTAGGATCCTGTTGTCACCAGGTTTTCGGTTTGCACAAGTTAGCCCATCATGAAAACACAATTTTCCATAAAAGAAGGAAAAACACACTTGCATTAAAAGAAGAGAGGACAACCTAACTTTGGAGAAACCCCACCAAAGTGGATGTGTGGGCTCTTCCCGCATGTCTTACCATCTTCTCTCCGCCCTTAGGTCATTCATAAAACCAATCCAAAACCATTAAAGTAATCTAATCCAAATACTACCTATTATCATTTACAACTCCCCGGCAACGGCGCCAAAATGTTGGTGCAATTATTTGCATAATATATTACCAAACATAAATTATCAACCGAGATTCATAATCAGTAGAGTTGATGCACTATATGTGTCGATAACAGATAGGTTCCTATGTCTAATGAGTATAGTTCAATCAAGAAAACCAATACTTTGTTTTCACACTTCAAAGATAACACTCTTCACACAATTCATAAATTAGAAAGAAAAACTCATAAACAAGCTTATGATCTAAACTTCTTGCTTAGGTGATGAACTTGTTCATTGATGGCTCATGAAAGGAAAATGTGAACTTGGATTCTATCTCCTAGAGAAACTAAACTAACAACAATTAACACTTTATTTTAGGATATCTAAATGCTTCACACAACTTCAAACTTAGAAGAGAAAAAATTGATAACAAAACTTCTCAAGAAAACAGTGAATCAAAAGGTTCTTTCTTAGGTGACAAATATATTCATTAGAGGCTCATGAAATGAAGAGATGAACTTAGATCTTTCCTCCTGTAGCAACTAATTTCAACAATAAACTATAATCAATTTTTTTCACACTGTATTCAAAAGGAAATCACTCATAACTTAATCAATTATGGAAAAAATTTGTTGTCCCTGTACAGGAAACACTAGGTGTATTAAGATTCTCCATTTAATAGTCCATGTAGGGTGAATTATGGGATATTAATTGTTCCTGTACTTGAAAAATGGAAACAAATGGTTAAGCACACAACTTAGCAAATGATTGTTCACACACACTAGAATAATAAATGCTCACTCAGAAATTATGAACATCTACATAATTATCACAAACATATATTTCACATTATCAAACGTATGACCGAAATGCAACAGCAATGAATTATACTAAATGGTTTTACAATTAAACTATGAAACTCTTTCACTCACACACAAATAGAATTGCATTCACAAAATAATTGCAAAGGAGCTTACCTTGGTTGGATCAGTGGGCCCTTGTCGTGCCAACAAGGAAGCTCAAAGAAACTTACAGAACAGTAAACTTTACAAAACACATGGAATTGATGAATTTAACTTCATATTGATTCTTCAGCAAGTATGTTTACATAGATAATATGTTCATAAATCCAATCTGCAACATAACAATTCCTCTCCCTTTTGGCTTAGCCATCACTCAATTTATATGATTTTTACATTACAAATTTGGATCTAGACAATTCAATCCAAATCAAAACCATTTTCCATCAATGGAGGTCGACTACAACCATTATCTAATCAAGGAAATGCAGTTTCCATGAATCTGGGCATGATCTTAGAATTTCTAGAAAATTGGAAAATATTTAGGATGGATCGTTCCCCCTAAGTTGGAGGTCCACACGTGTGTGATATGGATATTTTGGCTCAACTGTCCACATGAAAACACATTTTTGGACAAAACCCATGTCCCCAAATCTCGAGATTCATTGTTATCGGCTCGTAAATCGAGGTGAAAATCCACTATCGAAATGTTGGTACCAGAATCCTGTAGATAGGTTTTTAGTACCGAAATACACACAGTCACACCATGAGTACCGGATTAGCACAGAACAAATGTTGGAACTGGATTAGACACCCAAGAAGTACTAGATCAATGTTGCTTAAGATTCAAATGATTAGGATCATGCAAACTCAAACATTTAATTGTTTTAACTCAAGAAAACTAAACAAACCATGCTTTAATCATAAGTTACCTCTTATGCACATGAACAAGGTCATCAAGTGTATTTATGGAGGAAACAGTCAAGTATACACTCTTAGCATAGGTAAAATAGGCTCAGATAGAGGGTACTATAAGGCATTAGAAGTGTCAAAATGGAGACTCAACACAAGTCTGGGCTAGCATTTCCCTATTCCATACTTGGACACTTTTTCGATTGCGGGTTCCTGGATTAACAGGCTCAAAATTGTGTTTGGAATCTTCTGCAACTTGCAAGCAGTGCCCGGAGTTCCACGATATAAAATTTGTCCACTGGAATGCCCCGTCATGAGTCCAGTCGTTCGTCGCTCCTTTCAATACTTAGCCCCAAGTTGGTTGTATTTCCATGACATTGTACATTTACTGTGTATCCATGTTTCATACTTAGACATTTTTTCGATTGTGGGTTACTGGACTGGCATGCTCAAGATTGTGCTTCCAATGTTCCATTACTAGCAAGAAGTACCCGAAGTTCCACGATATATATTTTGTCCACAGGAAATCATCATCATGCCCGAGAGATACAATTTCACCCTTGGACCCTCATCTCGGTTGAATGTATCTTGTATCCCTATTTCTAAGCGTCACCAACCTCTTTCGATAATTAGCCATTCCTTATGTGTTGTTCTCTGTCCCCTCCAACTTTCTACTTCTCTTTGGAAATGCAATTGGTAAGCTTTAATGCTAGAACTTCGTTGTGCATGAACCTTAAACATGTCATTAATGACCATCCTCTCTTCTGTGGTAGACATTTTTCATTCAAGTCCGAAGACATACAATTTGACCTTCGAGAAGTCACGTCTCATGGGGAATCATTGTCGCCCTGATTTTGAAGCCCATTCGACGACTTTCCATACTTTCCAATTTCATGGAACCTCTTTTCGTGGTTCCTCGAGTTGGCGGGTTCACGAAATCTCCAATTCTTAGGAACTGTTTACTATGCCCAACCAAGGTTCACTATTATTAGTTCATCATGCAACAACTGTACTGACCGCCATTAAAAAGAAAAAATATAGATGAGACAATGAAATTTAATTAAAGATCGACTTGTCGAATTTAAATTAAATATTATTTTATTTTATCTTTTCTTCCCAGATACATGTAGAAAATATCTTGCCACACAATGACATATATATTATAAGTTTCAATATATTAGCAAAAACGAATCCACCCAACCGTTTCTCTATTCCATACGTAAGCCACTTTTTTCGATTGCGAGTTCCTGGATAGGCAGGCTCACGTTTGCACCTCCATTGTTCTGTGTTCTGCAAACATTACCCGGACTTTCGCGATATACAAATTTCCCTCTTGACTGTCCTATCATACCCTCTTTGGTGCTATGCGTATTACACTCAAAAAGTTCTGAGACATACAATTTGACACTCGCACCCTCACCTCCAACAGTTGTACCTTGTAACCCTATTTTGAAGTTGGCCCGACCACTTTCGATAATTATACACTCCTTAACTACTCCTTCCCGTCCCTGCGACCTCCGCACTTCTTTCTTAATGTGCAATTAGAAACATTTCATGCTAACATATCACCGTGCAGGAACCATCAACATTGTCATTAATGAGCGAAACGATCGAGGATATCTCCCATTAATACGCATTAAACCAAGATATGCGAAGAGTTATATTGTCCCTTCCAATTTTTCATCTCAAACACAGGTTGTTGGCATAGGAGAAGACCCAAGGTTCAACGCTACAACAACGCACCAACAAAACCCTAACTACTAGCCCTTTCGGCAACACCTGCGAAGTAGATGAAGTCTCACCCGAGGTAGAGGCAGGGGTGGTTGCAAGAATCATATGTTTACAACCTTAGTTGGGACATAGAACTTTGATTTTAACACTTAACAGAGCACTCAACAGTTAACATTCATCAATATTAAGTTTCAGTTACAACATAGTTAACCCTAATTACAGTGCATCATAGTATTCAACTAGATCTAGCATCTAGCATCACTTAGCACGACGAAACAGATCATATCTAGCAAAGTCAAGCACTAAGCACATGTATATAAGTCAAATCTAACATCCATCTATATCATTAAGAACTAAGCATCAATAGATCATCCATCTATATTAAAGCACTAAGCACATTAACATATAAACACATCAACACATCGCACAAAGCAGAGAAACACAGCATGTACGTGGTTCACCCCCACCCTAGGGCTACGCCCACCAACTCTTTGTCTTCTTCATTATCTTCATCAATCAGTTACATGTACAGAGCCTTAAAAACCCTACTCCACAGAGGACAGGAGATCTACACAGCTCACTAGATCCTTCCCCGAGTAGATCTAAGCACACAACCTTCATCAGTCTCTTGCAATGGCTTGCACTTATCTATGCAAGTCTCACACAGAGTGCACAAAGCACTTACAACTCTTGATCACACAGATCCACTCTAGCACTTAGCCATTCGTATCACTACATATGCTCACTACATCGCCTTAGCATCTATTTATACATACAAAATAGGCCTAAGCATGGGTAAACCCATGGCCGACATTCCCATACTCGTTACATAATCCCAAATCCCTAAAAGCCCAAAAAAGGGGCTGACATCCCGTGATCTCCACTTTGTCTTGCACTTCACCTTAGATAGCATGTCGAAGTCCCAAAAATAGGTCAAACATTAACAAGAATCATCAAAACTTGGTCAAGGGCCAACATGGGTCATCACGTTGGCTCGTTCAAGAAATATCCAATGCTTAATCGCTCATTTTCGTATCCGCCATGTTTGCACTTCTATGTGTGAAATTACTAGTCTTTAATGTTAACAATGCATCATGCAATAGGCGTCGAAATTGTCATTAATGAGAGAAAGTATCAAGGATATATCTCATTCACACACATTGGACCAAGATTTGTGCAGCGTTATATTATCCCTTCCAAATTTTCATTTCAATCATCGTATGGAGAAAACAAATGTTCTTGTAAACTTATGGCAGCAGATCGACAACAATTTTTTGGAGATACAATGAATATCTTCAGACGTCGGGACCAGAACTTCTAGTGGTCCAGGGCATACTTTTACTATTCATCTCGTTTCTCCTAGAATGAAGTGATTTGGACCTCTGGAATCGCTCGTGTAGGTTGTGTTCCTGAGTTTTTTTACTGTAAGGAGGTTGTCTCTTGGTGCGCTGAAAAATATATTTCAAGCCAAATAATTATTCCACTACGTGACCTTTCTCTTGTTTCTTTGTCACCTCAGGTCTTCCACAAGATGTTAAAATTGTCAGAGCCAACATTGACCTTCAGAGGACAATACTGCAAGCAGTTCATAGAAAAACATGATAATAGGTTGGACATCTTAGTCGAGTTCCTTGAAGCCCCGAGTTCCACAATCTCTTGCAATGTCTTGCACTTATCTCTACAAGTCTCACACAGTATGCACAAAGCACTTACAACTCTTGATCACACAGATCCACTATAGCACTTAGCCATTCATATCTCTACATATGCTCACTACATCGCCTTAGCATCTATTTATACATACAAAATAGGCCTAAGAATGGGTAAACCCATGGCCAACATTCCCATACACGTTACATAATCCCAAATCCCTAAAAGCCCTAAAAAGGGGCTGACATCCCACGATCTCCACTTTGTCTTGTGCTTCGCCTTAGATAGCCTGTCAAAGTCCCAAAAATAGGTCAAACATGACCAAGAATCCTCAAAAATTGGTCAAGGGCCAACATGGGTCGTCACGTTGGCTCGTTCAAGAAATATCCAATGCTTAATCGCTCATTTCCATATCCACCATGTTTGCACTTCTATGTGTGCAATTACTAGTCTTTAATGTTAACAACGCATCATGCAACAGGCATCGAAATTGTCATTAATGAGAGAAAGTATCGAGGATATATCTCATTCACACACATTGGACCAAGATTTGCGCAGCGTTATATTATCCCTTCCAAATTTTCATTTCAATCATCGTATGGAGAAAACAAACGTTCTTGTAAACTTATGGCAGCAGGTCGACAACATTTTTTTGGAGATACAGTGAATATCTTTGGACGTCGGGACCAGAACTTCTAGTGGTCCAGGGCATACTTTTACTATTCATCTCGTTCCTCCTAGAACGAAGTGATTTGGACCTCTGGAATTGCTTATGTAGGTTGCGTTCCTAATGTTTTTTACTGTAAGGAGGTTGTCTCTTGGTGCGCTAAAAAATATATTTCAAGCCAAAGAATTATTCCACTACGCGACCATTCTCTTGTTTCTTTGTCACCTCGGGTCTTCCACAAGATGTTAAAATTGTTGGAGCCAACATTGACCTTCAAAGGAAAATACTGCAAGCAGTTCCTAGAAAAACATGATAATGGGTTGGACATCTTAGTCGAGTTCCTCGAAGCCCCGAGTTCCACAGTCTCTTGCAATGTCTTGCACTTATCTCTACAAGTCTCACACAGTATGCACAAAGCACTTACAACTCTTGATCACACAGATCCACTCTAGCACTTAGCCATTCGTATCTCTACATATTCTCACTACATCACCTTAGCATCTATTTATACATACAAAATAGGCCTAAGCATGGGTAAAACCATGTCCGACATCCCACGATCTCCACTTTGTCTTGTGCTCCTCCTTCGACAACCTGTCGAAGTCCCAAAAATAGGTCAAACATCACTAAGAATACTCAAAACTTGGTCAAGGGCCAACAAGCCCCCAACACTCACCTGTGACTCGTCCTGAGTCACTCTAATCGGACTAGTTCTGATTCAAAATCCTCAAGCTGCTTCGACATGTTGTTGTGCCACAGCCTCTTGTTCAACGAACTCTTGTATGACTACTTCGTTGATAGGTCCCTCTAGGCATTGTTCATCTGCAGTGACAACTTGCTCCATTTCCTCTCCTCGGCCTTCGATCTCTGTGAATATTTGGTAAGCCTTATCCTGTACAGGTTGGAGCCTTTGAGTCACTTCCATGACTTTGCTCTAGATAGTGTGGACATGTTGTTGGGCAGTGCGTTGCTCTTGGGATCACTTCATTCTTTCCACAGCTGACAAGGGCTTCAACTGTGCCTGTATCATTTCTGCTTGATACTTCACCTCTTGGAGCTGCGACTCCAGTGCCTTCAGTTCTATATTATCAATGAGTTGATCATAGGTCTGGGCATTGTGATCAGTGATTTTCTTACATTCCATGGCAAGGGAATTTATTCTCTAGACTACGCTTCGAGCAGTTGCTTCTCGTTGATCCCTCACATCCTGCGAGGTGTTGGGAACTGTACAGAGCTCTAAGTCTATTATTCATTGTTGCAGTTGTTGGATAGCTTCTGCAAGCTTCTCTACTTGATGCATGACTTGGTCTTCTTCTTTTGTCTCTAAGCCTATCATAGAGCGGAGTGCTTTGTTGGCTGCTTATTTTACTTTGAGGTGCTCTGCTAGCAACTATTCTTTTTCTTGTTGCATCTGGGCTTTCTCGTCTTCAAACTTTGCCTAGAGAGAAACCTTCTCCTGCTCTGCAACTTTGTGTTTTTCTATGAGTACGCCTTGCACTTGCTTCAAGGCTTGGGTGGCTTGTTCTATTTATTCTTGAGCACGACGAAGGGGAGCTTCGACTGTGTAAGCTAGTCGATGGTGTTGGGTTGGCTCATCTCCCAAATCTGGTTCTCCTGATGGCAGGGGCACAATGGAGACTATGTGGCTGGATTGAAGGGCATGTTGTACCCCTTGGAGTTTGACCTCAATTCTATCGTACATTTCCTCCTGCTTGGATTCTTGTTTCTCCATGATTTCCAATGAAGCGTAATTTAGAGTTGCGATGATGAAGTCAAAATCATCGGCAGTAAGAACAATCTTCATCTTGGTAATGGTGGCTTTCGATTTCTTCCAGGAAGAATTTTTTGGGGGAGAAACCTTCCTCTTTTTCAAGGGATCAACCTCGTCTCTGGGCGGTGTTACATCTCCTGGCTTTTTTTTAGCTTCTTTTCCATTTAGTTCTTCTACTTCGTCATCGCCCCCTCAGTTAGGTGATACTGAAGCAGTCTTTCATGAGGCACTGCTTAATTCTTGGAACTCTTCGGTCTTCTTTGTTCTGTTGGGTCCAGGTGTATCATGTTCTTTATGCGTGTTCTTTGGGATGTCAGGGTCAAACATATCTACAGGGTCTGCGAGAAGAAGGGGGTCTGCAGACCAATCCTTGGTGATCTCCTCAAGGTCCTCTTCCATGAGTTTGTAGTATGACTGAAGTTGTTCCTTATGTTCATCGACTCATGTTTTTATGTAGATGAAGTGTCAATCTGCTTAGAACTTCATCAGGGGTCGGAACCTCTGTAGGGTGTTTGAATTCATGAAAGGTTCAACTTTTATGGCTCTCTTCAGCTGCAGGTAATAGGTATGAAAAACAGTGTTCAACTACCAATGTTTGTTCATATCACTCGAGTACCAAAGGGTAGTGAACTTCGCAACAAGCAACTCAAATCGTTCAATATATGGGAAGGTCGCACCTTCCAGCATCTCCTAGGCAACAAAGGCAATGAGGATCAGGAGCTAGCTAAAGTGAAACTTGTAGCCCCGATCATGTGCTTCACGGCAGTCTAGTTCCAGCAGACTAACTAGGTACTTCACCCAATTCATCTGCAGGCCTTCCATGCACTTCCCTGCGAGGTCAATGAAAAATCATGTGACCTGCTTAGGTCTATTCTTCCTTAATAACTTTCGGCTATGAGCTGGTAGGCTAGGCGCACTGCACCATTCTGGATGGAGGTTTCCTTTTAGCCTTGCGTTCCCTTTTCAACATCACCATATGTATCCTTGATCTTTTGTGCTAGCGCGCGATCTGTGGCTTTTCCTGGGTAGAAATCCTGCGGGTCGGGTCCTTGCATACTTAATCCTGTGATCCTATGGATCAACGTTGGATCGACTGTAATACTATGGTCTAGCCATAAGTATCCACCATGGTAACATGAAAGCAATAGCTTGACACGGGCGTTCACTTCCTGGTGCCTTCCAAAGTGGGGGATCTTCATTACATTTAACAGGGTGGACTGCACGAGGTTCATCATCCACGGTTGGGGGATTATCTTTGAGTTCTTCCCCTTTGTCCTGGTCAAGTATTTATACGAGGCGAACATACTGTAGTTCCTGCGATCTCTGAGGTTGAAGTCATTGAACTTCAACACTGCGATTTTGTCCTATTACACTCAAACTATGCGTATTCCCTTCGGGAGGTGCGCAGTAATCATGGATTACTTGAAATATCTTGGCATGTTATCTCGACTCACCATGCCGACCAGAGGCAAGATGTAATCAGGCAATATGGACGGGATCATCTTCGCATTGGCTAGGTCATCTTTGTGTTTGGTTCTCTTTTCTGCTGATGGTCAGGATGATCCGTCTCCACAAGTAGTCGATGGCGAGGCTTTCACTCCTCTCATCGATGATGCTTGAATACTTGCAGATATTTCTCTTTCAAACATTACTCTTTCAATCATTAGGTCAATAAGAACTTCTTTGACAACTTTCTCTGCAGCGCTAAGCTCATCCGAAATGCACGCTCGTGGTGGAATATCTCAGGTTCGAAGAGTAACTAGTCAATGCAATGGGATGGATAGCAAGAGCCACTATGTGAAATCAACTAGTATGCAGACTCACATTCACGGTTAGCAAAAGTGTTCTCGTTGTGTGGCGCGATGAGATAAATAGATAAATTGGCAACAGATCTCTTGCAATGGGTGAAAATCCTTCATTAACTCAGTTATGTCCGTTATGGTGCGGTCCCAATGGTTTGGTGGTGAAATTTCTGATCATAAATTCCTTTATACCCATTTCTTTTGTCGGTCTAATGGTTATAATGCTTCCAACGGCTATATTTCTTCGTCATGGTGAAGTGCCATGTGATCCAGTTATGATATCCCGATGAAGTTCCAATTTTGAAAATTTTCCTTCTGTGAAGTTCCCTCTGGAACCTTCTATAACTTTTCAATCTTACTAAATTTTGTCTCACTAAATTTGGATCTGTTATGAAGAAGTTATGACGTTTTTACCTGAAACACCTGATTTTGACTAGTTTCGGGACTGGCCACAAACCTTATTTTCCACGGAGTGTAACTCCCAAAATAAAATGACCCACACGCTTATTTTTGTACCACATATACTTGGATATTTTTTCTCACTTTCATATCAATTCCATGATCTAAATTATTATAGAAAAAAAAATTATAGCAAAAATGGTGAGATGACCTGTAAATAACATACCTTAGAAAGCACCATCAAAAGAATTTATCCTTCATTTCATTTCGGCCTTCTTTTCTTCACCTTCACTCAGAATTATGGTTTATATATCCTTGGTTACCTAAAAAACATATAGATATTCAATATTCTCAAGTGTGATTCAAATTAGAGAGCCTTGCCTCTTATTTATACTCTCTGAGTAGCTTCCTTAAAAACATCTTCTAGGTCACTTGGCCCACTTTCTTTATTTTAGGGTTGGGTCCACTTCTAATTTATCCATTAAATTTATTATTGAAATAATTTATTTTGTATT
>JZKD02S2361086.1:20199-30685 GCA_000966675.3 Picea glauca | reverse complement strand
AATGTCAAGGAATCAGGAATTTAAGGAATATTTTAAAAGGTGTTTTTTCTTCCATTAATTATATAATAATTAACCCTTAAATGAGATTAATAACTGAATAGGATAGAGGTTGTGTTTCATCGTTTGAGTCGAGTAATAAAACCAAGTGATGTGAGAGAAAATTACAAAACTATTAAACAAAATGAGGCATCAATGACAGATGAATCTTACCTTGTTCACAGTATAAGAAAATGTAGAATGCACCCTTGAAAGGGTATAAGATACAGTGATCCAAGTAGCTTGCAGGTCTTGTATTTACTAATAGCGAATACAAAGGAAAACTTGCTTTCTTATCAAATAACTGATGAAACGTGATTACAGTAGATGTCATACTAAATTGTAAACACTCGCTTATCAAAGAGTAACATAAAGAAAACTAGATAAATGGAATACAAAAGAAGCACATAACTCAAACTACAAAAAATTTGGAATTTTTGTCTGCACTTGTATTAATACTCACAAAAGGATGAGTTTTCTTAGTTACAATACGACAAGAAGCAGCCTTTGTTCAATCTTCAAACTATGCATTTATACAAAATGATCTCAACCTTAGGCAATTGAGATTCACATAATTCAAAAACAATAAAAATTACAATATGTGAAATTTGAAACGCTTCACTTGCATCTTTTATGTCTCTTTGCCTCCTGGCAGAGACGTTTCTTCTTCTTGTACTCCAGCTCAAAAAAAAACTGGTCTCTAATCATGACTCATGCAAAAGGAGTACACACCTTGTATCATTTGTTCCCATGCATGCTGGCTTTTCTTTGCTCAATGCATTGAACACATCTGCCCACTAACTGTACCACCAGCCTGGAAGGCTCTGTTGTATTATTTGCCTCAAAAGTGTATAATTTCTTCTCTATGTGAGGCATCCTATCTTCCACCCTCCTGGCTTCTAGATTTATAGACTATAGTCATAGACTGGGATTGACTATCCATTTATTTATGTGAGTAAGGTCAACTTTTTTCAACTACTGGATTTCTGCCTAGGCTTATTCCATGCTTGTCTTGCAAGTGAGTTGATGTTTTGCAATATCAATTTGTCCCAGGGCTTCAAAGATACTATCTACTTCCATGCTCAGTGACTCATTGTCGGGTGAGGAACAAGCTTCTTTGCAAGGTTTCTTCACTTCCTTGGCTATTCTAGTACTTTCAACTATATTAGCCTCCCAGGTTTTAAGTATTATGTCACCTCTAGTTTGTTCTGAAGGGACAGTATAGTGACATGAGATACTTCCTCCTTTGACGAAGATAAGACGACTTCTTGGAATGTGACTCTAGCTATAGTGGCCTCTTTGTCCCTTATGCAAATATTACTTAGATATTGTTATGTTGACCGAGAATAGTTTTGAATACCTTCTATCTTAATCAAAAGGTTTTGTTGGGTTGATCCCAGCTTCTCAAGTACTTCTAATTCTTAGGATTGAATTTTTTTTATGTCCACTACTGCATTCCTGGTCAAGTTTAATTTAGCTCGTAGCTGTTTGACCAACTCCTCTTGTTGAATGGCCTACTCTCTACTTGCCTGCAAATTTTTATACATCTCATCTAGGTTGATCTTAAGTTGTTGAATATCTTGCCTATCATGGGCTCTAATCTACTCAAAACCTTTATTCATATCACTTCTGACACTCTCCTCTATAGTCTTTACTTAGCTTTGAAATTGGCTCACCAGTAGATCCTTCTGCTTCAATTTCTCCTTGAGGTTCCCAACTGAGTATCGGTTTGTTGTGGCAAAATATCCCAATGAGCTTGCCACTTCTGTAGTGAACTCTACTTCTTCTAAGGCCTGATTGTCATATAATACTCTGTTTCTATTGAAATTCACACCCTCCCTTTGATGAGTTTCTCTTTTCAAAAAATCTCTCCTCTTTTTGCTAAAGAATATGTCGGAAGGGGGTATCTCTTCCACCGAAATAAGCATAAGATATTCTATGAATACCACTTCGGCATTCATATTCCTTCTACTGGAATGTGAAGGTGTGATATATTGGATAGGGCTGCCTATATCGGTCGATGGTCATTTCCCGGTTGTGTTAGTGGTTGATTTTCCTGGTGTAGATGGTAGTTTTTCTTCTACCTTTATTATCAAGGCCTTAGCCTGAGTTTTAGTCTGATCATCTGGTGGGTTTTTCAATGCGGTGTCCCATTCCTGAGTCACAACCTCACTTTTTTCCAAATGTTCTCGAGCATTCTTTCCACTAGATCTCCCTGCTTCTAAACTCTGAGTCTCAACTTTCTGTGTAGCTGGAGGTGTTGGGGTTTCTCCCTGCAAGACTTTAGGAAGGCCATTCCTTCGATGCCTTTGAAAATTATGAAACTTTGCTAATTTGTCTGGAGCCATAGTTTGGACTCGGCTCTAGACTTCTTGATAGGATCTTACCCCTCGAAATATCTCATCCTGTGGGGAATATTCATGCTCATATATTTTTAAATTGGAAAGAGCCATGTGATTTCCCATGATCCTATGAGGATCATGCTTCCTGAATTCAATATTGACCATCTTGATGTCTTCCAGGGCTGAGGCCTCTACTTTTGAGTGGCCGAAATCTAAAAATGTGAACCTACCAATCTACAAGGGAAAGGTGGGGCATACCTTTTTCTGAACTACTTTTAGTTCCTTACTGATCCCCCAAGCACAATTTGATGTGCTACTTCACGACACACCAATCAATCTAGTAGAAACTTCGGCAAGGCATGTGGAGGATCGAAATAGCCAAAAAACCTAATGTAAGAGAGTTGCTCTTTAATATACCAACCCTCTATCTTCCCCAGGTTGGATAATATTTTGTCAGAAATCCTAGGGGGTGAGCATCCATATATGGAAATATGCATCAACACCACCACATAATTACAGATTTCATAGAAGAAATCTCTCGCTTTATCCTCCCATAGCTTCGAATGATAAAAATGTATCGGCTCAACATTGGTTCGAGTCTAGCTCCAGTCCATCAAAGGAAATCGTATCATAAAACAAATGGCATCCATGATGTATGCCGACATGAAAAATGGGGCAGGTTGCCCCTTGGCTCTCAATGAATGATATTTTTTGATCTCCTTAACCAAATTGTCGGATAACATCTTGGCCTAATCGAAGGAATACCCATCTGCCACTGTATGCATAATTGGTACCCATGGTAGGAAGAAATGGGAAGTATTTTCCTTCTCATAAAGTCTACACATCATAATGGCTATATACATCATGTGAGGCTCTAAAGAGGAAACAACATTTGTGCCATGGTTGTCTGCTCTAAACTTCTCGAGACAGGAGCACCAATCTTTGATCAAATCAGGTAAGTTCCTTCCATATTGTGTGCATTCCTTTCTGTCGAAGTCCATTAAGAAAGCGTCATTATAAATGTAGTTGGGGACCATGGATAGTTTGTACATCACCTATAAATGTTCGAGCTAGAAAGACCCAACCATGACTTTTTGCAAATTGCAGATGGTTCTGGTCAAGAGGTCAACATTCTCTATCACCCAACCAATCATATCGTTGTAAGGCATGATCTTGGGCTGCATTGCTATTTTATGTAGCTCTGATTGAGCGACAGTTTTATATTTTGTAGCCTGTGTCTCAGTCTCCTTGTCGCTTGAATCATCTGGGTAGTTGATCAATTCATACTCTATAATATCGAATACCTGTGTTCAGGTTTTCGTGGTGTTTTGGCTTCTGGGCGAAGTGTCTAAAATGATGTCTGTGTTTGGGTTAGAGATTTCACCAGATGATTTGGCTTCTTTCCGTGGAGCCATGGTATCACGATATCATCACTTTGTTTCCTATCACAAGAAATGCACAACTTCTTATCTCGAAAACTTGTTGTTCTGTGAAAACGCAAGATGAAATTCAAACTTCAATATCTTTTTTCCCTTAATTTCATCGATTTCATAAATATCTCTACTGACGAAGTATTAACTTTTCTTAATGAAAATGATTTAGGCGGTGGTGCAAGATCTTATTTGAATGATCAACGTAGATCGATTATTAATCTCATTAATTTCTGGTGGTTTGCGATTAGAATTTTGGCAAACAACACTTGAATTTTCCTGAGTTATGATTCAGCAAAAAATTAATCACGAGATAATCCTCACTAATGCATCAGTTAATCACACTTATTGTTAAGTGTATTTTGGAATTTTGGACCTCGGGATATCTTATAGTAGTTTAATACATGACTTCCGAAACACAAAATCGAGAAATGATTAATTAATTTTAATCATGTTTAACCCTTTAAATAATCGTGTTTAACCTCAAGTATTTCGGGGTTTTGGACCTCGGGATATTGATAGTCGCTCGAGACAGGATCTAAGAAATGTGAAATCGTGAAGTGATTAATTGATTTTAATCATTTTTAATCATTAATTAACCATGCTTAATTCTGAAGACATTTTGGGAGTTTGGGCTTTGTGAATTGGGAATATGATATGTGGCAAATGCTCAAAATCTGAAATCGAGAAACTATTCATTGATTTTATAATTGAGTTCTAGTATCTTTTTAGGTATTTATCACTTCATGTATTTGGTCAATTAAATTCACTTAAAATCCTGACAAGACCCTTTCCGGAAAGACACATCAAATACTAGGAGGTATATGTGTTTGGTGACTAGGATCCGGTTGATGCTTTTCGCATATCGGGGTTTTGAAAGATCGACATGTTAACACACTTGAAGCGTGAAACCCGAAATCCGAAATCGCAAAGTATTCTTTAGTGATTTGATATTTTTAACGAGTAGGTGTCTCCATAGCTCCTAAGGAATTAGGATTGTTTGATTAGATGGAAGAGCTCATCGACGATGAGAATCAAGTGCGTGTTGTTTTTATTTAAATGGGAATGAAATGTATGTAAAGTCTAAAGATTAGAAATATATATGTGTTCCAACAATTGATATCACATATGTACATATGATTAGATATTATGATGTTGATTATTATCACTGACAGGTTTTGTTGATGGATGCAGGCTAATGATATCTTGTCGATGAGACTCACATTTGGAGTAAAGGGGTCATGCACGACAACCATAGCCATTGAGGGAGAGGTGTGGCAGCAGCCCTACCACAGTCTACTATCACTCCCACTGTGGATGGAACTGTAGGTTAACAATTACCTATTTCGAGAAGACCCACTATGTCGTGAGGGAAGACTATGACAGTCGCTCATGATGATTCTAAGAGGTGTGCAATAAGGCAGGGTCCTTATTCCTTAGAGACCCTTAGTCTCCCACAAGATCACCTAATGGAGTATTGACTCTAGGGGTTTGACATCTACCAAATTCAGTAAAGATGCGAGTGACACCCTTGGAGCACATAGTGCATCTTGAAGGGCACGTTGCGCAAAGAAAATGGAAAAAGGCTAGTGGCACCCATGGAGCACGTACTGCATCCTGAAGGGAACATTGTGATTTTAACTATGGTAAGTTAATAAACCTAGTGCCTAGAAAACTATGCTTCCTTAGGACTTGGTCGGCCTTAAAATGAATGATGTGATAAGTGAAGTTTAATAACAAATTTTCCCTTAAGAACTGTCGCCAAGACTAGTGAATTGAAAATCTAGGTCTGAGTAGAACCTTTGAACAAAAAAAAAACTAATTAGACATGTAACAAGAAGGTTGTAAAGAAAATTCAAGGATTAATAATTAAGTGGAAATTTTAATGAAGGTTTAGTTATTAAAAGGGGGTAAAAGGTTGTTTGTCTAAACTTGCTAATTCTGAACTTAGTTAAAAAGAAAAGGGGAAACTAAAAGAAAAAGGGAAACTTAAAGAAAAGGGGAACCTTAAAGAAAAAGGGGGAATGTCTAACTTAGTAAGGAATCTAGCCTTTGGAACTTTCTAATTATGAACTACACTAGGATTTAAGTAAAGCGTAAGTCATTTAAGAATTGTAAAGGAATAATGGCACACCGAGGATCGTTTTTAGGAACACTTTTATGTGGGTGAGGGAAATAGACAAATTTAATTAATAAATAAATTGATTTTCTAGTGCAACTAGGGGATTGGGCGACATATGTATGGGGGAGATTTCTCGAAATTAATTAAATGAAAAGTGAATCTAATGAGGGTTTTGGGAAACTAATGACTAAGAAAAAACTATAAAAAGGATGGCAGAAGAGGATTATGGATCACATCTGGCCTGCATAACGTTACGCTGCCGAAATTTTATCTTGACTGAGTTTATCTTGTGGGAGATGGGATACCCAGCTCGGGTAACGAGTGGTAGCTCAACCTTGTGAGCTGAGCTAGGTGCTAGAATTCTCTGGTATTGTGTGTGTGGCCCCTTTGTGGCTCAAGGGGCTCAGGGGGGAGAAGAGTACCCCTAGCGTTGGCTGGGAGGTACCAGTGAGGTCTCATCAATCGACA
The DNA here is from genome assembly GCA_000966675.3 of Picea glauca. Taxonomy (NCBI): domain Eukaryota; kingdom Viridiplantae; phylum Streptophyta; class Pinopsida; order Pinales; family Pinaceae; genus Picea; species Picea glauca. Next base: position 24,287 of record JZKD02S2361086.1, on the reverse strand, counting down.
AGTAGGATTTGGATGGAGTGAAAACACGGGACAATGACAACGGTTCTTCGCGTTCGGATTCGGTATGCACATGTAAATTTCATTGTATTTCAGTCAATTGTTTTTGTATATGAATATTATTAATGATGAACTTTGTAGTGTATTATGTTTAGAAGTTGTTGCACTTGTACTGTGTCTCTGGCTTCGTTGGAGCTTCAAGGTGATGAGTCTAGATTTGGTTCAAGGGAAACCAAGATATGTGTGGCAATGATATTGGTTATTTTATTACGAAAAGTGAAACATATTGGCTTATTATGAACACTTAAAAAAAAAACTAGATGCTCTTAGTATGTATGTACTCTGAGGATTATCCTAGTGTTGATTTGAACATGAGTTGTATCTCTTAAGTTAGGCAAACTTTAGAAATTTTGAACTATCCTCATTCATTTGTATATATTGTAGTTGTGGAAAATTGCAGTGTGTCCACTACTAAATTACCTATACCACTGCAGGATAGCCTAATAGGATATTGATACATGCAAAATACCTGTCCCATGTGTTGTATTCTATAAGGTGTTTTCTATGACAACCATTAGTAGATGATGATGTCTTGCACTTTGGGAATTTGGGATGACTCAAACACCACCTCACCATCTCTGCAAATTAAGTTTTGTTTTATGTTTTTGGGGATTATATCACTCCTTGACACCCTTCAATGCTTATGTTACCTTTTAAAATGAGAGTCCTTGTATCTTGAAATTTCTTGTTGATCATCTATTGTTAGATACAATGAAATTTTTAATGATTTCTACCTCTTAAAATAGTGGAGCACCAAAGAATTGAACATCAAGGAACGTTAGAAATTCGCTTGTGATAACCTCGAGGATTATTCCTCTGTGTCTCTTTTCTCTCAAGCATATTCCATTGTTCCTTAGATTAAGAACTAAAACATGTACCACCTTAACTGGTGCAACCCCTTTTTTTGTATTTATCGATGGTGCACAACTGATGGTCCCCTATGGAATTTTCCCTTGGTGCTTAGGTAAGTGGATTCCTCGTGAGTTGGATATGATTTGTATCCTGGGTCTGGGGTTTTCAAAAGAACAATTTTCTTCTTATGGAGCCACCGTTCGCACAGACCCTTTGCTTTCCCTATGTATTTTCATTATTTTTGTCCCTCTCTGCATGTTATGGCCATGACCTGTTGCCTCTATGTAAAGGACTTTTCCTTTATGGTTGCTCTGTCTCTTTGCATCCATGCCTATAGTCCATCAGACAATCCCCTACCGCACACGTATCTCCCTCAACATACTCTTAGCGAGCCTTAGTGTTTGGGCATTGTTCCAGTTGTCCTTACCATGACACGGATGGGCATGGTATTCCTTGACTCGCTTAGACCATATTGATTTCCCAGTCAGTCTTATCCTTGTCAATAACGTCTTCTCACTGGCAGTGATACCCAGATAGAAGTGATTTTTTTATTAGGGTGGCCAATGGCAGTTACTCTCGTTTTTCTATTTTTGTGAATAAATTAATTTTGTTGAAGAGTGCCAGCCTTGAGTGAAGACACTTCACACCTTTTATTCTCAACACGGATTGCATGCTTACTGTTGAGCGCATCTCAATTTTGTGCTTGAAGATTTCACCTTCACATTTTCCCATTGCCTGGCTATTAATTCAAATTTTGAATCAACCCGAGCCCTAGGCAATTTAGAACTATTCTAGTTATCCTTTTAATCTAGAGTTATTATGCCCAGTTAATTTTATTCCAGATCCTTGCCCTCCTCTCGATCGTTAATAGAAACGATGACCTTGGTAAATTTATGCTGGTGAATTTATTTTTCCAGTGGCAGTTTCCCGTTGTATTCTGCAGTTCTGAGTAATTAGCGCCATGGCAATTTTGTAAATAGTTTTATTATTGTAAGGAGAGATGCAGTGATGACATTTGTGATTAACACAACTGTTGTGCCCATTTTGATTGTGATTTATCAGTCATATAATAATTTAATAAAGATTCACAGTTTGGTTTTTTTAATTAGTTAGCATCAACTTGCATGGTTCCTTTTTTTAACTGTGAATATTGTGGGTATAAAACAGTTTAAGCGTGTAATAGTTTTAATAGTCTATATGCTTATTAAGTTCATTTCTAATTGCTTTATAACAATTTATTTGTGGAATAAATATACGGAAAATCTTCCCTTCTAATAGATTGATTGTTTTTCATCAATTTATTAAGTTCAATTGTGATGGATTTTAGCACTTGCAATATCTTTTATTGCCTTTACAGTAGGGAATTATTAGGAATTGTGATTATATTTATGAGTTGCCTTTTTCAGTAAATGATGTAAGCGGTTGTAAATCAATGGAAGGTAAATGTTTGCTTGATAATGGATATGTTCCCTTATTTTAAGATGGTGATTGGATACTTATGATGTGTAGTATTCCTTTTGATGATAAATAAAAATGAGTTACTTCTAGACGTGGAGTCAATTTAAATGTATCGAAGTTAGTCACTCTGCATTCATTTTTGCTTGATTATTTAGAGTGCCTTTGTCCAACGGCATCGTATATCATATGTCAATTTCATTTGAATTTCAGGCACATTGGATTTTATGTTGGTTTGAAGGTTTAGAAGTTTTTGTTTGTGCGTGGGTCCCTAGTGCTCTTGTCGCAAAGTGGCGACGTGGTACCTTGTGAATGGATCATTGCACGCGTTGATCAACAAGCGCACACAAAGCCTGTATTAGGGTTTTGCGCCTCTATATGTGGATGAATTTGTTTTCGTAAGTAAGTTTGTTCTTATTTATAATGTTAATGTGATTCTCACCTGCTCACCGAAAAGGTTCTAGTTACTGGTCATCGAAGATGTTGTGTTGGATTGATGGATGTTGTCTTTAGCTTAGTAGGCGTGATATTGCATGTGTCGGGTGGGATGTAGACACCTCCTTGTTCCTCATAACAGTCACCATCCTTGAGACCTTAAATGGTCAAAATCAATGGGAACCTGGGCTTGAGCATTTCTTATGTGTCCTGGAGGTCCTAATCTTGCAGGGTAGGACGGGTGGGTATTCATTTTTATTTTGTCTAGGTTATTTTTTCTTGTTGCATCCAGTTGCTTGATGTGCTAGTATGCTAGGCTGTTATGATGTCTATTTCCTGGATTGTGTGTGTTGTGTTCGTCATCAACTTGCGTTGATTGACTATTATTGTTGTTACTTCCCTACTTAAAAAAATAAATAAAAATTAACACTTGTGTAACATCCCAGGTTTTGAACCCCCATTTTAAATAATGTATTGTTACAATGATGAGAGGTCAGGGTGCCCAAATAATTATTAAAAGTCCAGTGTGCCCAAGACATGTAGTGTTTTTTTATCATTATTAATAATAAATACATCGTTGGCTGCTAGACGGAAAAGGACTAGAGTTATAGGGGGCTATGATTCCATAAGAGAGGAGGCTTGATGGGCTAAATGTTTATTCCTATGTCAATTACCATTTTTTCTTAAGGGAGGGGATCGGTTATGTGAGCTTCTTGGGGAAGGCCAAGAGGTTTTTGATTCCTCACGAAAATACTTAAACCCATACCTGGTCTAATTGTGGGGTTGGTCATTGGCTCATCCACTCCTTCACTCCTGCATTCATACCATTCTTTCCCTCATGCCATTCCATGCACTCACTTACCCATCCATTGATCCATCCTCACCTGTGTCTTGGCTTGGTAAAGGGAAAGAAATAGATGAGAATTATCCATAGGATAGTTGGCTGTAATGGTTGTTGGTGCAATCTAGCCATGACCTCGAACCTGCATGTCTTAGATGCGTTGGCTTGTGCCCTGTTTTTCTCACAACTGCAAGTCCTGAGAGTTCCAAAATTGAGATTCTAGACCATCTATGTTGGAGGCCCTATAAAAAGGAGAAGGACTACCTGAGGGACTACGTGGCAGAGAAAGGTGGAGGTCCATTCTCTTGGGCGGTACAGGCTGGGTAGAAGAGAGATGGGTACTTGGATTTTTGTGGGTGTTGGGAAACCTGTGAGAGCTTGAGATTTGAGTGGTTTCGGAACCCAAGTACACTCTGGAATTGTCCTTGTGGATTCATAGCTCTAGCTC
>JZKD02S2361075.1:18981-30685 GCA_000966675.3 Picea glauca | reverse complement strand
TAAAACATTACTAAAATAGTAATACATTATTAAAGTATTAATACAAAAATAATGCATCATTACATTAATGTAATTTCTAAATTAAAGTATTAATTTTCATTAATGTATAATGTAACGTATTAATTAATTGATACTTTAATAATGTATTGTATTAATTTATTAACACATTATTAATTAATACATTGCTAAAGTATTAATACACTAATGAATTTTAATAATACATTAATAAAGTAGTAATACATTGACTTACCTTAGTAATACATTATTAGGACCTTAGTGACCATACTAATACATTAATATAGTATTAATACATAGCCTTATTAAATAGCCTAGTTCGAACATAGCCTTAGTAAATAGCCTAGGTTGAACATATCCTTAATGCATTAATTGGGTCAATGTTATATTCATCGCATTGTTACAAGAAGGCTATGGTCGTTGCATTGCGACGATATGATATTTGTGTGACATTGGGACAATCTGACAAGATATTTTCATCATATTGCGATGCCATGATATTTGCATCACATTTCGACGACATGATATTTGCATCACATTGTGATGAGGACGCCATGTTCATCACAATGCGATGACAAGGATATAGTCATTGCATTGCTATCACATGCTATTTGCGCCACATTGTGATGACATGCCTTGGGGATGACCATTAATGTGTTAATTAATCATTACTTTACACTAATATATGATTATAATGTATTAATGTAATACATTAATATCTTATATTAATGTATTAATGTATATAAATTAATGGTTTATTAATGTACAAATTAAAGTATCAATTTACATAAATGTATAATGGCCTTATCTAAATTAAATGAGGTCATAGCCTTGTCATCATGAGGCTATGTTCATCACATTGTGATGGCAAGATATTTGCGTGACATTGCGATGACATGATATCTACATCATATTGTGATGACAAGATATTTGCTTCACTTTGTGATGAGGGGGATATGTTCATCATAATACGATGACAAGGATATGTTCGTCACATTGTGTCTAGAAGGCTATGGTTGTCGCATAGCGACGACATGATATTTTGTCACATTGCAAAGACACGATATTTGCATCATATTGCGATGACATGATATTTTTGTCACATTGTGATGGATTGATATTTGGCTCTCAATGTAACGCGTAGGCCATGTTCATCAAAATGTTAAGAAAAGACTATGTTCATCACATAGCCACGATAAGGCTATGGTTCTCACATTGCAAAGATAGGATATTTGCATCAGATTGTGACAACATGATATTTGCATTACACTGCGACGAAAGGAAAGTTTCATCACATTGCAATGAGGAGGCTATGTTCATCGCATTTCCATGACAAGGATATGTTCATCACATAGAGACGAGAAGGCTATGTTTGTGAAATTGTCATGACAAGGCTATGTTCGTCACATTGCAATGACAAGGCTATGATTGTGACATTGCAATGACAATGGTATGTTTAGAACATAACAATGACAAGGCTATGTTCGACACATAGCAAAGATAAGCCTATGTTCATCACATTGTGACGATAGGATATTTGCATCGTATTGTGAGCACATAATATTTTCATCACATTGGGACGACGACGCTATGTTCCTCACATTGTAGGATATATTCGTCATAGTGAGATGATAAGGCTATGTTATTCATAGTGCGATGATATGTCTATGCTCTTCACAGTGTGATAATAAGGCTTTATTTGCAACAATGCAATGATAAGGCAATTTCATGACATTGCGATGACAAGACTATGTTCGTCACATTGAAATGAGAAGGCTATGCTCAATACATCGTGACAACAAGGCTATGTTCATCACATTGTTATGACAAGATATTTGTATCACATTACGAGGGTAGGATATTTTCGTCACATTGCGATGACTAGGCTATCTTCATGACATTGCAACAACAAGGCTATATTCGTCATAGTGCGATGATAAGGCATGTTGATCACATTGTGATGGTGGGGCTATGTTCATCGCATTGGAATGATAAGGCTATGTTTGACACAATGGGGCATTACTATGTTGTTGAGATTGTTATGCTACTATGTTCATCGCATTGCAACATTACTATGTTAGTAATTGGGACGATGCATTAATAATACACTATTAAAGTATTATTACAGTAATTGGAAATGATCATGATTCACTATGGTTGACCATGACCAATGTTAAATTTTGTTGAACATGACCATTGTTAAATTCCTTAGAGCTTCACTACGGTTGACCTTGGTTGAGCATGGTCCACAATGGTTAACCATGTGTGACAATTGTTGTCTGTAGAAGATCATGGCTAGACATCACCATCATTACAAATGACATTAATACATTAAAATATTAATGTATATTGTAAAGTTTTAATTAATTATTACATTAATACATTGCTAAAGTATTAATACATTAGTACATTAATTAATACATTGCTAAAGTATTAATTAATACATTAAAACACTAATAAAATAGTAATACATTATTAAAGTATTAATACATAAATAATGCATCATTAAATTAACGTAATTTCTAAATTAAAGTATTAATTTTCATTAATGTAGAATGTAACTTATTATTTAATTGATACTTTAATAATGTATTGTATTAATTTATTAATACATTATTAATTAATACATTGATAAAGTATTAATACACTAATACATTTTAATATTACATTAATAAAGTATTAATACATAGCCTTATTATATAGCCTAGGTCGAACATTGACGTAGTCGCGCTCGCAAGCACGTCCGCTCATAGGATCTTTCCTTCTTCCTCGGCCCGAAGAATTGTAACGCTCTTCTATTTCCTTATCGGGAAATCTACACCCACAGAAATTTTCGTGCGATCCCCTCTCTGCACTCGAAGGATCGGACTTCATGACTTAACTAGGTCAGTGGTCGAGCATTGAACCCTCGAGTCCCCGAGACCCAACGACAGTCAACGCTGAACTTTCCTTCTATTTCGGGACTTTCCTTATCACGATTTCGGCACTCGTGATATCAAACAACTCACTTCACCGACTCCCGACTCCCGATATGCCGAAACCCCGACGTACGTGCGAGTTGACTATTCAATGGTCCTTCACTCCATTGGCGATTCAGACTTCACGGGATCACAAATCCTGATGTCAATGTTTCGGGACTTCTCGCTGCAAAACCCTGATATGAAGTGCCACCTGTCCATGTCACCAACTCCTGTGGCCCCACACTATTTACGTAACTGTCGGGATATCACATATCGCGATTTCGTGATTCCCGTTGCAATACTACGAAGTTTCAACCTACGAAACCCCGATATGCAAATTCACATGTAAATCCAACGGTCCTCGTGACTTGGATCTATGGTTATGCTTCTCCTGAGCTTTGAACCTTTAGAAAATATGCCGCTGTATCTTCCCTGCACCTCCTTTATATCTAACGATCCACAGAACCTCATGAATCCTCCTCGGAGAATGCTGACCGTCCGTCCTTCCTTGATGATTCCTGCGAAGGACCAAGTGTTCCTCCATGGAAACTTGTCTATCTGCGCACAAACTTGCAACACCTCTTTAATTCTTCCAGGCACACATCCTATGCCCCTTCAACAATTTCGAGGGCCTTACCCTTCCTGAGATTTTTTATGACTCCGAGCCTTAGAAAAGACTCTTGCACGCACTCCTTGCGGCAACTTTTAGACACTTTCAAGTGTTGAATTTCCTTTCGAACCTGCACACACCTGCAGCAGCAGTCTTTAAACACCTCTCTCAGATTTTCAACTCTGAGACTTAGCTTGACCTACGTACTCCTTGCATGGCTCCTGTGCCCAACTGCACCTTTAGCGTGAATGAGAACCAAAGCTACCCTATCTGAACCCTTTGTCAACGCACTCCTTGCAGACACTTCGACTGCACTCCTTGCAGGAATCTCTGGCTCAGATAGAGAAACAATTGAAACTCATTCCTACTTCCTCTCAGACTTCAAACTCAAACCATGAAATCATATACACAACATATTAAATCAAATGTATAACAGGAAGCAAACATTCATGAGAAAATCATTCAGCGTCATTACACAGAGAGCAACACAAAATCATGAATTTGAATCAATCTCTTTCTATTAATCCAAATATTTGTACATGGGTGTTCTTACACATCTCTCTTCATGTTCTACTTCTCGTGCTTAGAATAATGTTACAATACATAATGAGGGTGTCTATATCCTGTTTCCCTCTTGCACTTTCAAGAAGTCTAATCTAGAATTAAATTCTGTCTACCTGCATTAACTATCTTAAATACCTCCTACCTACTAAGGATGAGAGCTAAGGGCTCAAGGTCCATTTACAATTTACAAGTGTGCTTCATCTTAATGACTTCATTTAATATCGCGCAACAACTTCCAAACAATTAAAAATTTTGTGTTGGCACTTGTCCAGCTGTCCACTGGCATTTGCGCTGGCTCGATTGATGTGGGAGATGCTTCTGCATCATACTCCCTCGCATGAAAACTTTCATGGGCTCCTATCCATGAGATATTGCACGGTCTATCCATGCTTCTGTATCTCTACTTCACTCTCCCAGCTGGCATCTTCAACTGGATGGTTCTTCCATTTGACCAGATACTCAAAGTATTGCTTTCGCATGGTCCTTTTGCTCACTCTCTTATCTAGTATGCACTCCATCTGCGGATTTTCTGCAATTGTCATCTTCTTTGTCCACTGGATCACTAGTTTCTCATCTCCAGTATCTGCTTCCCTAGCTCTGTATGGGTACAAATCTGAGACATTGAATATTGAAGAAATTCTGATCCCATCAGGTAATTCAATCTCATAGGCATTCGCCCCAAATTTATTCAAGACCCTACATGGCCCGATTTTCTTCATCTTCAGCTTATTATATGTTCCTCTCGGGAACCTTTCTTTCCTCAAATGTGCCAGAACCAGATCACCAACCTCAAACTGAAGTTGTCTCCTATGCTGATCGGCTCTGCCCTTATACTCTTGGCTTGAATTCTGCAATCGCTCCTTCACCTGGCTGTGAAGTTCTTTCATCACCTCTGCGAATTCTTCTGCACTAACTCTCCTAGTCGCATTCTGTTTTGAATCCCTCAACTCAGAAATTCCTCTCGGATGCATGCCATAGACAACCTCAAATGGACTCTGTCCTGTGCTCCTATTCACTGAGTCATTATACGTGAACTCTTCCTATGGTAATATATTGTCCCACTGGCTATGGTGTTCTGTCACCAAGCTTCTCAGCAAGTCTCCCAAACTTCTATTCACCACTTCTGTGTGTCCATCCGTCTGAGGATGATAAGCCAAACCAAAAAACAAGTTAGTTCCCAGCTTTTTCCATAAGGTCCTTCAAAAATGCCCTATGAACTTAGTATCTCTGTCCGAAACTATACTCCTCGACAACCCATGAAGTCGAATGACCTCTTTAAAAAACAGATTTGCAATGTGAGTTGCATGACGCAACCTGCCCTCGGCAGCAAGCCGCTCTCACCAGGACCTTCTCTACCTTGGCCCGAAGAGTTGAAATACTCTTCAATTCCCGTATCGGGACTTCTTCTTACCCACAAGACACTCTTTTGATCTCTCGGCAGTCACTTCGGGAAATCAGGCTTCGCGATATCGCAAACCCTGTGTGCACGTTCCCGTGCAATTCAAAACCTTGAACCCCAATGGTCAAAGAGTCAACGCTTTCACTTCCATCGGGGATTTCTCTATCGGGAAATTGCCGATATGAGTTCGTTATTCTCTTGACCTCCAAACCTCCAAACCCCGAATTCAGATCTAACGCCACTTGGATTCCACTAACACATGTGGTTCCACACCGCCACATCACTTCTCCTCTCGTGCGATCGGGGATCGCGGGATCGCGATGTCACTGGTCGAAATTCCTTTGCAACGAGAACTGCCGAATGCCGAATCCCGACCTCCCGGGATCTCGCGCCACCTGTCCCTGCTCTTATCGACGGCTCCCGTTAATTCAGGAAATCGCGACTCGTGATTTCAATGAACACGAAACTCTTACCTCTCCAAACGCCAAACATCGAACCCCAATGGGCGTTGGTCCTCCCTGCGCATACGAGCTAACTCCTGCGCAACTTCTCCTTTATCTAAAGGTCAGCGAGATTTCGCGATTCTCCCCTACGAATCCTGGTCATTGATTCTCCTTCTTGTAGATTCTTCTGCCCCAAGTCTTCTCTTAGTTCGAATCTCACCTGGATCTGTCCCTATGACATTCACAACGGACCTATCCCTCCTGAGCTTCATTCCTCTGACTCCTTCAGAGAGTTCACCAGTGATTTTCTCAACGGACCTCCAACAACTCTCAAAGTGTTGGAGTCACACAGACTTTGTGCGTCCACAACAATAGTAATCTCTACCTTCCCTTTGCTCAGGCTCCCAACTGAGACTCCGGTCTTGGCCTGCACTCTACCTGCATGACTCTGTCAACCCAATTCAACTATGGGTGAGCGAGAATGAGAGTTTAACTGTTGAACCTCATCAACGCACTCTGTGCAGATGAATTCCACTGCACTCTATGCAGGAATCTCTTGGCTCAAACAGAGAAACAATTGAAACTCATTCTCCCCTCTTCTTACAGATTTCAATTCAACTATGAAACCCCATACACAGCATATCAAAGCAAATGCATGACAGAAAGAAAACATACATGAGCATAATATCACGACAGAGAAACAACACAAACCATGAACCTGAATTAAAGACTCTTTCTATTAATCCAATCTGTACATGGGTGCTCTTCACAAGCTCTCTTCTCTGTTCTTCTTCTTGATGCTTGCATGAATAATGAACTATCAATAATACAAAGGAGGGTGCCTATATTCCGTTTTCCCTCTCGAATTCTACAACTATCAATTCTACAATAAATTCCTATCTATCTTTACATCAATTCTATTAAATGCCTCAGCTACTAAGGACGTGAGCTTAAAGGCTCAAGGTCCATTAAAAATGTATAAGTGTGCTTCTTATGAATGCCTTCATTTAAAAATGGCGGTGCAACAAATTTCCAAAGTATTTCAAAAGTAATAAGTGCTGGCGTTGTCCAGCTGTTCTCCGCTCCATGCTGGCTCGCTTGATGAGTTGTAGATGCTCCTACATCATTACATCACTGGTTTTCTGACATGGAATGAAGTGTGCCATTTTGGAAAATCTATCCACCACCACAAAGATTGAATCAACACCTCTTTGTGTTCTTGGCAACCCTAATACAAAATCCATGCTAATTGCATCCCACGGCCTCTCTGGTATGGGCAACGGTTGATAGAACCCCGCATTCTGCTTCCTCCCCTTCGAATGCTGGCAAATTTTGCACCTGTCTGCAAATATCTTGACATCTGCTCACATTCCCGGCCAAAAATATGACTTGTTCAACTTTGCGAATGTCTTGTCGTGGCCAAAGTGCCTTGCCAATCCTCCGCTGTGTTTCTCCTTCAACAGATTCTCCCTCATGGAGCATTTCGAGATACACAGTTGATTACCTCTAAAAAATAATCCTTCCTGGATCATGTATTCTATCCATGGGCTTTTATTCCTGAGAATTGGATTCTCAACTGCTTCATACGCCTCTTTAAAATCTTGATCTTCGACGTACATGTCCCTGAGATCATCAAAACCCAACGTTTTGACTCGGAACTCCTGCAATAGAAAACACTTCCCGCTCAAAGCATCATCCACTTTGTTAGCAGTACCAGAAATATGTTTAATCACAAAAGTGAAATTCTGCATATACTCAACAAATTTGACATGTTTCTGATTCAACTTCTCTTGTTGAGTCACAAACTGCAGTGCATGATTGTCACTATACAAGATAAACTCTTTTGGGATCAAGTAATGCCTCCATTTCTTCAACGCCTGGATAATAGCATAGAACTCCTTATCATAAGTGGAGTACTTCACTTTCACCTCATTCAGCTTCTCACTGAAATATGCTATCGGCCTGTCTTCTTGACTCAAGACTTCCCCAATTGCAAATCCACTTACATCGCATTTCATTTGAAATGTCTTTTGGAAATATGGCAACACCAAAACTGGTTGTTCCGTAATATTCCTCTTCAATAGATTGAAACTTTTCTCAGCCTCTGCTGTCCAATGAAAATACTTGTCTCTTTTCTTCACTGTATCCATCATTACTGCGCTAATTCCACTGAAATTCGTGATGAATTTTCGGTAGAAACTAGCCAATCCGTGAAAACTTCTCACCTCAAATACATTCTTCGGTGATGGTCAATTCTTAATCACTTCGAACTTATCTGGATCCATCCTCAACTCATTTTCCAAAATAACAAACCCCAAGTAAATTTGCTCTGTATTCATGAACGAGGATTTCTTCATGTTTATCAATAGCTTCTCCTGTTGTAGTTTCTGGATCACTGTAGCCAAATGCTTCAGATGCTCTGCCACTATTTTAATGTAAACCAGTATGTCATCCAAATACATAATGACAAATTTCCCAATGAACTCCCTCAGGACTTCGTTCATCAACCTCATGAAGGTAATCGGTGCATTTGTTAAGCCAAACGGCATAACAAGCCATTCATACAACCCCTCGTTGGTTTTGAATGTTGTCTTCCACTCATCACCTTCTCTCATGCGAATCTGATGATAACCTCTTTTCAAATCAATCTTTGAAAAATACTTCGCTCCACTCAAGCAATCCATAAGATCATCCATCCTCGGCAATGGAAACCTGTACTTGATGGTTATCTTATTGATCGCTCTCGAGTCAGTACACATCCTCCAACCTCCATCTTTCTTTGGACTGAGTACTATCGGAACAACACATGGACTCAAGCTTTCTCTGACCAAGACTTTGTCCAACAAATCATGGACTTGCCTCTTAAGCTCTTCATTCTCTTGTGAAGTCAATATGTACGCGACTTTGTTTGGAAAACTGGCTCTTGGTATGAGATCAATATGATGACTCACACTTCTGATCGGTGGCAACGAATGAGGTAGTTCGTCCACTATGATGTCAGCGAACTCTTCTAGCAGTTCCCGAACTTCTTCTGGTAAATCATCCACCCTTGTGCTAGTCAGAACAATCTTTGATTTTCTGACTACAATGAACTGTGGATCCTCCTTCTTATTAACCTCTGTAAGAATTTCCTTCCCACTCATGAGAAGTATTGTGTTGCTTACCTCCGGCTTTACCTCCTTATCCTTTATCGGAAGCAACATGTGTGTCCTCCCATTCTTCTCTAGGGTGTATGTGTTCATTCTCCCATCATGAATCACATTCCTATCATATTGCCATGGTCTACCCAACAATAGATGACAAACATCCATAGGAATGACATCACACAATATCTTATCATTATATCCTCCTATCTTGAATTCAACCAAGCATTGGTTAGTGACAGTTACCCGGTGTCCTTTTTGTAGCCACGAAACTCTGTATGGGCTTGGATGATCAGTCATCTCTAGCTCTAGCTTCTCTAACATCTTAGTTGAAACGAGATTATCCATGCTACCACTGTCTATAATGACCTTGCATACCTTGTCCTTGGTCTTACAAGCAGTCCTGAAAAGTCTGGTCCTTTGCACTGAACTCTCCACCTCTTTCTCAGGTGTCAAAAGGACTTTTCGCATCATCAGCGATCTTCCGCCTTCCATGTCTTCTGCCTCAACATCCCACCTCTGTGCTTTGGCGATGTGAGCTTCTCCAATGTCCTTGTTTTTATCTGGACACTCATAAGACTTGTGCCCATTCTTCCCGCATGTGAAGCATCTAATTACTCCACCTCTTCATCTTCCTCTACCTCTAGTATGAGGAAAAGTGTTGTTGTCAGCATAATCTCCTCTCTGCTCATTATGCTTCCCTCTTTGTTCAACATATTGCTACCCTCACTGTGAGGTTCCACCTCTCTCAATTCAATTATGAGGTTTCTTCAATTCCTCCTTGGGCTTCTGATATTTGTATTGGGCAATTGATTTTCCTCTAGGCTGACTTCTGCCTTGGCCCCTCTGACTCTTCTTTTGGCTCAGCTTCTCCTCAGCTTTCAAAGCCATATGATAAGCATATTCCACCATTCGGATGGTTACCATGCTCATCTCATCTTGAATATCATATCTCAGGCCATTCATATATCTGGCAACCTTCTCATCATCACTCTCCTGATGACCTGCCCTGATGTTCAGTTTGTAGAATTCCTCAGTGTATTATTTCACTGTCATCAACTTCTGTCTTATGTTCTGCATCCTCCTGAACAGAGTAATTTGATAATCCCTGGGCATGAATTTCGCCTTCATATTCACGATCATTCTGTCCCAACTCTTGATCTTCTGCTTTCCCTTGTAGTGTCTGTTAGCTTGTAGTTCATCCCACCACAATGATGCATGTCCTTTCAAGTGTGTGACAACGTGCTTGACTTTCATGTCCTCTTAGACATATTCATAGTCGAAGTATGTGTCTAGAGCTCTAATCCAGTCTAGAAGCTCCTTTGCATCCAAGTTTCCTTCATAAACTAGAATGTCCATCTTTGCTCTTGCACCCATCCTGGCAATAGCTTTGATCAAACACTCGTTTGATGCATCTTTGACTGCAACTTCTTCTTCACATTCAGCCTCAATATCGCTTTCAGAATCACTCAGATCCCCTACACTGGTTGTGCATCTTTGCTTTGTCTCCATGTCTTCAAGTCTAGCTCGTAGATCACGCATCTCTCTCTCCATAACTGGATCTGTCATCTATCTGCCTCTTCTTCTCGACATTTCCCTATCCTCTGGATCGGGTGTCTGCGTGCCCCTTCTCCTTGGCGGCATGGTGAATTCTTCTTCTTCTCTGCTACAGAAAGCAAAGAAAATTTCTGTGCTCTGATACCAAAATTGACGCAGTCGCGCTCACAAGCACGTCCGCTCACAGGATCTTTCCTTTTTCCTCGGCCCGAAGAACTGTAACGCTCTTCTATTTCCCTGTCGGGAAATCTGCACCCACAAAACTTTTCACAGGATCCCCTCTCTGCACTCGGAGGATCAGACTTCGCGACTTCATGAGGTCAGTGGTCAAGCATTGAACCCTCGAGTCCCCGAGATCCAACAACAGTCAACGTTGACCTTTCCTTCTATTTCGGGACTTTCCTTATCGCGATTTCGCCACTCGCGATATCAAACAACTCACTTCACTGAATCCTGAATCCCAATATGCTGAAACCCCGATGTACATGCGAGTTGACTATTCAACGGTCCTTCACTCCATCGACGATTCGGACTTCATGAGATCACAAATCCTAATGTCAATGTTTCGGGAATTCTCGCTACGAAACCCCGATATGAAGTGCCACCTATCCACGTCACCAACTCCTATGGCCCCACACTGTTTACGTATCCATTGGGATATCACGTATCGTGATTTCACAATTCCCATTGCAATACTATGGAGTTTCAACCTACGAAATCCCGATATGTGAATTCACGTGTAAATCCAACGATTCTCGTAACTTGGATTTACAGTTCTGCCCCTCTTGAGCTTTGAACCCTTAGAAAATACATCGTCATATCTTCCCTGCACCTCCTTTAGATATAAAGGTCCACGAAAAATCGTGAATCCTCCTCGGAGAATGCTGACCGTCTGTCCTTCCTTGATGATTCCTGCGAAGGATCAAGTGTTCCTCCACGAAAACTTGTCTATTTTTGCACAAACTTTCAACGCCTCTTTAATTCTTCCAGGCACACCTCCTGTGCCCCTTCAA
>JZKD02S2361053.1:8337-26500 GCA_000966675.3 Picea glauca | reverse complement strand
CACGAAAGTACTCGACCTTTGTCTTGATTGTAGTCATCAATACTCCCTCTCAACTAGAGAGGTATTCTTCACCAAGCTAGTTTGGTGAAGATGTCTGCAATCTGCTCATGTGTAGGAAGGTATTGTACGTGTACTGCTTTCCTTTTCATTACGTCTCTAAAAATGATATTTTATCTCAACGTGTTTCGATCTATCATGAAACACGGGATTCTCAAAGAGCTTCACACGGCTCTGGTTATAATCATAGAATCCATCTCATGATCAAGTAAATCTGTGAAAAGTTTCTGAAGCCACACTAGTTCGCACACTCAATGCTAATACTCTGCTTCTGTGGTACTTCAAGGCCACAGAGCTTTGTTTCCTACTGCACCAGGAAACCATGGCAAACTCTAAGGTCAAACAATAACCAGATATGCTCTTTTGGTCCACTGTACTCTTTGCTCAATCGCTATCGACATATCCCTACAAACTCAAGTTCACACTGGAGGCATATCTCAGGCCATATCCAATTGTGCCTCATATATATCTCAATACATGCTTTACTTCTATCCAGTGAGTTTGTCTTGGCTGACTCATGGATTGACTAAGCACATTCGTTGCATAGCATATATCAGGTCTGGTGTTAACCAGATACATCAATTATCCAATTAGTTGTCGGAACACATGTGGATCAATCTCGTTTGAATCATCATCATTTATTTTTCGTCAAATCCATCACCATCGATGTAGACATGAATTTGCATTCTGTCATACTGAACTTCTCTAATATCCCCACTGTATATTTTCCTTGATTTAGGAAAAGTCTCATTGGTCCTTTGTCATACTTCTTGTCCAAGACGTAGTGCATCATACCTAGATCCTTCAGCTCAATTTCAGAAGTTGAGGCGTGCTTGTATTCAACAACACAGCTTTCTGAATAAGTCATCAAAAGCAGGCTCTCATCACCAACAATGTAATAGTATAGGTTTGGATCAGCAACACTCTTGTTGAAACCCAAACTCATCAAGAATCTATATGCCTGATGTAGTTTCCAACTCATGGATGGTAGTACAGATGGAAGTGCATCGGGCTACTGGATCAATATGTCTCATCATAGCTCACTCCCTCTGTTTGTGAGAACCCTCTTGAGTACAAGTCTCGTTTTGTATTTCTCGACACTTCCATCATCTGCATGTCCTTCTGCCTTTTGCAGAGTTTGTCAAGCCCAGACAGGCCTTTTATGTTCTACTGCAATATCCCTGGGAATATCAACTGGAACAATTGGATAACTGTATCAATGGCTATATCCCTTTGGACTACTGAAGAGGAAGAAGGTATTGTCTCTCTTTCTCAATTAGTTTGACTACTTCTGAGTCAAGTGACTCCCTCTGAAGTCTGAAGGATAATCATTTTCCTTTGATGTTAACCTGCCTGGAACAAGAAAACAAACGAAAGGAAACAAGACAAGAATATCTCCTAGAGGAGATTCATGAATATATCTCTAGAATCAAAACATTTGTTGTCACCGCTACAACAACTACTTGTAATGTAGCAACCTTAGAAATGTAGGTTAGAGGCATGCTAATTTAAAACAATCAAACCTGGAGTATTCACTTCTAGTGTGTTGTTCTTTTGAATGCACTGAGACTTCTCTGTGTCCATGATTGCAGCAAGGCTTCCTTCCTCCCGAGAGTGTACACCAATGTAGATTCTGCTTGAGAAAATGCCCTCATAATGATGCATTTTTCATGATTGTTCATAGCTCCTGGATATCAAGGTGTCTGGGTGCACAATGATGGTCTCTTATTTACAGATCACAGTTTCAGGAGATCTTCTCATCATTATCCAGCCAATGGATGCAACACAATTTTCTTGCTTACTTAATTTATTCCTTTACATATCACTTATGCATCTAATTTGTTTCAAACCCTTATCTCTTTTGATCCTCTACGCACTCCATCTTCTACTTGCACATATATGTCCTCAATCACATATTCTTTGCTCTTTATATTCTTTTTCTCATTCCTGTAACTGAATGTTAGAATATATATAAATAGATATATATATATAACCCTAGATCACACTGCTCCTTGCTTCCTCAGACTCATCCCTTTTTGCAAACACAGTAACAACTATTTCTTTTGGTTTTTGGTAATGTTCATGTCTTTATTTAGGTTTAGCTGGTTGCAAAGGTTCACCAAGATTATTATTATCTGAGGGAGTCAAATCCGATCGCATCGCATATCCATTAGTGTTGTTTGGCTGGCAGACTTTACTCTTGTTCGAAATACCCTTGCTTGTGATCCATCTTGGGTGTTGCTTTTGCGGGGGATGCTTCGTCTCTCGTCGGTCGAAATACGCCCGCCATGGGAGGAATCCGCATATATAATAATTCATTATATCTATTTTTTTAAGCTACTATTCCACATTGGGAGAATCAACTTAAATAGAGGCCCCCTCCGCATTCAATCTTGTTGCGTTCAGGAGGCCCTCCTAGTACGAAATCAATTATGTTCCTCAAGTGCCCCGCCCAATAAGTGTTTTGTTTTGTTCAATCAATAGGTTGAGCCGGCTATCTATTCCATCGCTGCTTGTCCATCTGAAAACAAATACGACATCTGACTAGACATCGAAAAATCGTAATCTATAAGGAACTTAATTAACGCTTCGTGTCGCAAGCGCAAGGTGTGATATCGCTCAATCAAGGTGTGAGTGCTACGTGCTGACTCCCTCGCTGTTGTGGGCGCTTTTGGGGTGATGCTTTCATTCATTGTTGGTGTCCGCCAATTGCTCTGACCCTGCATTTGCAAGACCATTATTTGATAAATGTAATATAGAGGAAACATGTCCATTGTTTGCTACAGGAGAAACAGAATGCGATTCTTTTCCATTTGATGCAGTTTCCTCAACTAGTCGTGCATTGCATTTATCAATTTGAGTCTTAAACTTTGGGTTGTTGGCATCAAGAACAGATACTACCTTAAATGCAGCCATACTTGTTTGATATTCCTCCAGAGAAAAGCAAGCAATACCCTTGCGCAAGTATGCCTTTGCCAGATTAAGATCCAACTCTATTGACCGGTTTGCATCAGCAACAGTATCTGTATAATTTTCAAGTTTAATGTTCGCCTAGGCCCTGTCAACGAAAAAACCAGCATTGGAAGGATCAAGGCGTATGGCCTGCATGTAAAAATCAACGGCCTGTTCGAATTCGTCTTCCTTGAAAGGCCATGATAGCTTGCCTCTCAAGATCCTCGGCCATTGTTGCACTTACAAAAATTCGATCCGAGGATTGCTCTGCAGTATCGAAAATGAATGAGAACCCAAGAGAAGAAGAAGAGAATAAAGCTTCATGTTCTGAGACTCCGACGTCCTACCTCTTAAGACTCTTAATTTTGGTAATGGCCTCTCCCTCACTGTGGTCTCCTCTTAGGGTTTTTAACAGGGCTCGGCCAGGCCTACGGCCATCCTTAACCTTCACCAAGGATTTCAGAGGGCTCCGACCTCAATGTTTACCACTGAATTAAAAAGAGGTTCGGCCCTCTTCTCTTTACACCTATGACAGAATTTTGGCAACCCTTACTTTCAACCTTAATGTGCAATGATCTTCTTCAAGCCTGCTCTGATACCATGTTGAATTGTCAATGAGCTATGGCTCATGGATTTTCTTTAAATTTTATGTTTAACTTTTACTTGAACCATAACTACTGCAGCAAACCAAGATCACAAGAAGAATAGCCATGCACAAGAACACAAGAAGTATCCTAAGAAACCCTTCTCAACAAGGGAAGAAAACCCAGCCAATCCTTTGTTATATTCTTCAAGAGAAAGACCTCCCACACCATCACCAAACCTAGCACACAAGAGGGTGTTGTAATTCTCATAATTTCAGACCACAACTTCTGAAATCATGAGATGACACAATGATAAGTGTGTTTCCTCAATGGGGATTCACCTTTATTTATATAAGACATGTCACATCAAATGATGTCTATTGGCACAATAGGGCCGACCTCAATAACTCAAAATATAATTAATAATTACCATATTAATTATCTTTTACATCAATTATCTTTTACATTAAGGTGGGGCCGACCTGTACCCTTTACATAACAATTAGGGTTACAGGTAAGTCTGACTCTTGAACAATATAGAAAGGGATCTTATACACCCACTAGTGCTCAGCCACTAGGGGCACATCCACAGGGATGTCCACGTCTCTATCTCACTGCGTCTCACAGGAGAACCACACTCACTAATGCTCAGCCACTAGGATCACGTTCACATGTGCTCATCCAGAGCCACATCCAACTCAACAGATCTTCTTCCCACTGCATTACACAGGAGAGTCATCTGGAGTTCATCATCTCAACTCTTTGCTCAAAAGAGGATAATACATCGTTTCATCTTTGTCTCAGAACGATGCACCCAACTCATGGGAATTCACACATTCACATGTGCTCAGCCACAGGCACGTCTAACTCAACAGATCTTCTTTCTCGCTGCATTACACAGGAGAATCAGTTGGAGTTCATCTCAACTCTCTTTAAGGAGGAGGCCAGCACAACGTTNCGCATATATAATAATTCATTATATCTATTTTTTTTAGCTACTATTCCACATTGGGAGAATCAACTTAAACAGCTGCCCCCTCCGCATTCAATCTTGTTGCGTTCAGGAGGCCCTCCCAGTACGAAATCAATTATGTTCCTCAAGTGCCCCGCCCAATAAGTGTTTTGTTTTGTTCAATCAATAGGTTGAGCCGGCTATCTATTCCATCGCTGCCTGTCCATCTGAAAACAAATACGACATCTGACTAGACATTGAAAAATCGTAATCTATAAGGAACTTAATTAACGCTTCGTGTCACAAGTGCAAGGTGTGATATCACTCAATCAAGGTGTGAGTGCTACGTGCTGACTCCCTCGCTATTGTGGGCGCTTTTGGGGTGATGCTTTCATTCATTGTTGGTGTCCGCCAATTGCTCTGACCCTGCATTTGCAAGACCATTATTTGATAAATGCCATATAGAGGAAACATGTCCATTGTTTGCTACAGGAGAAACAGAATGCGATTCTTTTCCATTTGATGCAGCTTCCTCAACTAGTCGTGCATTGCATTTATCAATTTGAGTCTTAAACTTTGGGTTGTTGGCATCAAGAACAGATACTACCTTAAATGCAGCCATAGTTGTTTGATATTCCTCCAGCAAGCAATACCCTTGCGCAAGTATGCCTTTGCCAGATTAGGATCCAACTCTATTGACCGGTTTGCATCAGCAACAGTATCTGTAAAATTTTCAAGTTTAATGTTCGCCCAGGCCCTGTCAACGAAAAAACCAGCATTGGAAGGATCAAGGAGTATGGCCTGCATGTAAAAATCAACGGCCTGTTCGAATTCGTCTTCCTTGAAAGGCCATGATAGCTTGCCTCTCAAGATCCTCGGCCATTGTTGCACTTACAAAAATTCGATCCGNTGTGCTCAGCCACAGGCACGTCTAACTCAACAGATCTTCTTTCTCGCTGCATTACACAGGAGAATCAGTTGGAGTTCATCTCAACTCTCTTTAAGGAGGAGGCCAGCACAACGTTCCAGTTCTGTCTCAGATAGGAACCACACACCCAATTCAGGGGCTCTCTCTCAAGTTTGTGTCTTGGAGGATGTGTCACGCAGCTGTAATCATCAACATAAATAACCTCTTTGATAACTTTAGAGATACGATGCTTACGTCAATTGTAAAGTACCTTTTCTTTTAATTAAAACATTTGAATAACCTTTCATAACTTAGGGAACTTTTAATTGTCTTGAACCTTCAAGAGGTACTTTATCTTTTTAAACATATAATTTCAAGAGAGTCATATCCTTTTTCCACTTAATACTAACTTCCAATATAAAACCATCTTTTTTCTTAAAAAAATATGTATACTTTATATAAAGTATAAATATATAATGTATAGTCACGACTTACGGTTTGGATAGTCACGACTTGACGAGGATTCCTCGTTATGGTCCAAATCCACGTCGACAATGACCGGTTTTGAGATGGATCTGAGATGTCTTTACCACCTGATATTAGTATACAATGAATTTTCGGCAACTCTCTTGTGCACTGTTTCAATGAGGATGCTTCCAATTTCCCTCTGCATTAATTTTTTTATCCGTTCCTACACGATATTTTTTAATTTTACATACAAACTATAAGCACGGTCGCAGGTTTTCCGAGTGGTGAACTACGGTATATGAATCGAGGCTCCAATGGAAACAGACAGTCCACCGCGCAGGTCTTCAATTGATATATATATATATGGTAAATCCCTTTATTAGAGGAGGCTCTCACTGTTCGAACGGAATTGAAGGCTCGATGTCTCCGCAATTCCAGTGGTAGAAGATAATAAACCTGCCCAATGTATTCCAGCGGCGGTGAGCTATTTAATGCAAGAATAATTCTTGGCAGATTGTCTTTCCTGCCAAGCAGCACAAGTGGACTGGTGACCCGATGTGCAGATGCTTCAGATACGTCCTGCGGCTCGATTTTTTATGCCAATTACCCTTCCGAACACAGGCAGGTCTTTCACGCCATTGAGGACTCCTTCAACTCTGCTGAAATGAATACTGGATAAGCGGTGGGTGGACATAATTATATCTTGGACGATATTGCAGAATGGTACCTTGTGCATGACAGCTCTGCTTCTTTAGAGTATAGTTGTGCTTTTCTTTATATAATAATAATTCTTTCTTTTTTTTCCTTCCTTTTTTTTTATCAATTTTTAATATATATATCACTGTTTCCTGGTTTTTGGTTCTTCAAATTTTTTTCTTTTTCTTCAGATTTTTATTTTGCAGCGGAAATTTTAGACTTCAAATGGCCAACGGCCAATTGTGATCAAGGACCAGACCTTCGGAGAACTCTGAGAACATTGTAGTTCTGGCCAACAGACAATAGAAATGTTGCCAAGGGAAACGTAATTTTAACCAAAGGTCGGATGGCCGAAGGCCAAGATCAGACATCGCTCTGATACCAATGTGACGACAAGGTTCGTCCACTAAGAAAACATCCAGTGTAAAAAGGACAAATAACAGAAATCCATGTAGGATAGTCTTTAATAAAATTATGAATAATGAGATAAGATGATTATAATGACCCTCATGGTGGTATAAATATAGGCATTGACTGGCCACGAGGTGAAAAGCTATGTCTCTTTCCCTTTCATTAATTAATCATTATTTATTACTGTTGTTAATATTATTATTATTATTATGTAATATATATATATATATATATTGTATGTTACAGAGACCAAGGTGAATGAGAGATTCAATTCTTGGGAGAGAGGTTGTGATGACCTCAGCTAGCTATGGAGAGGGGCCGAATAGGCCTCAGTTCTGCAGTTTTGTGATTGTTTTGGGCAGGAACCTTGGAGAGGAGGGCCGAGTAGGCCTAGACCCAGGCAGGAAGAAGAGGACAGCCAGCCGCAGGTCTGTTGGGGCAGCTTCTGAGTGGCCGGCAGCCAAGGAGAAGACTAGCTGCTGAGGTTAGCAGGCTCGGCCTGCTAGGAGAGGCCAGCCGCAGGTCTGCTGTGCAGTGAGAAAGGTTGCCACAGGTGGTTGGAGGGCTCGGCCTGCTAGAAGAAGGAAGTCGCAGCCTAGGAGAGGGTCAGCCTGCAAGTCTAGAGGCAGACACAGGTCCTTTGGGACAGTTTTAAGGGGCTGGAACAGGTTTTGGAGGTTTCAGCCAGCAAAGGAAGGCAGCCCCTGGTGAAGAGGAGGCTTGGCCTAGTGAAGAAAGGCTGCAGCAGGGTCTTGGGATAGTCAACAAGGCTCTGCCAGCAAGAAGGGCTGTCACAGGTGGACAGCAGACCTGTACCTTAGCCGCAGACTTGAGAGCAGGTTAAGGGCAGTTCTTGAGGTCCAGAACAGCAGAGTTTCAGGGCAGCCTTGGTGCAGCCCTTGAGGGTTGGTACAGCAGTCCTGGAGCAGCTCTTTGGGCAGCCTTTGAGGACTAGGACAGACCCAGGTATAGGTCTGATTGGTGAGCAAAAGGAGGGGCCGGTGGCACCTGTTCGATGAGCATATCAGAGGAGGCTGTAGCCTTGGGATGGCTGGAGGCCAAGCTTGTGTACAGCAGCAGAGGAGGGTTTGAGAGAAACCCTCAGCCTACTGTGCATGACAAGGACAGCCAACAGTGGGATGTTACAGTCAGTCTATGTGAGCAGAATTGGACACATAAACCAAGGAGGGTTTCTGCAGTGATTTTGTAAGTATTTTGGCATTTTTCTTTTAAAAAAGGCCCATTTTCCCTGGTACAGGAGCCCATTGTTCTAAGGTTGTATTGAATTAAGAACAACTGATTTGGGAATTAAATTCCTGTGTACTTATGCATGATTCAATTGCTGGTTTTACTTTCCTCTGTGCTAAGTTGTTAGGCATCTCAGTGTGTTTATGTTCACAGTTCAGATTGTGTAATTTCTGTGTATGCTGTTGAGAACCTAGACCAGATCTGAGGTGTGATCAAAATCTAACAGAAAATACCAAAGATGACTCGTTTCCCACACAAAATTCTTTAATAAATTATCTCAACATAAGGTGACTAGTATGGTGACAGGGACACAGCAGACCAATGCCCAAATACATTTTTCAGTAAGAGGAATAGTCCAACAGAATTTTCTCAACATATACAAAGACAGACAAGATAAATAACAGACAAAAAGGTAATAGACATGATAAGGGAAGGATAGTTGATCAGATGAAAAGACAGGCAATGAATGTGCTTCAGTGTTGCGTATTAACAGCACAGAATAGCCATGGAATGGTTTATGGAATGATTTTAGTGTTATGCAGTCAGGGATAAGTCATGGCATTGAATACTCTCTTGGCAGGGAAGAGTGGATAATTTGGCATGATAGACATCCAGATTCTACATAAAATGGTGTGGGAGGCCAGCACTAAACAATATCTGCAAAAATGGCCATTAACAGTCAACTATTTCTGAGGGAGCACCTGAAATATTCTAATTCAGCTTCATGTTTTTGATGAACTTCCCACAGTTGTAAAAATGATAAAATCTAAACAATTCTAGGATCACAACTGGGATGGTGGAAAACCATTATCTCCTCGTACTGAAGCTGTCAAATGTTTATCAGTATTTTAAACCCAGCAAAATATATGGTACCAGAACACTTAGCTCAGACTCGATAGCTAGCAACACAGCCTTTTTATTCTTGATCTTTCAGTTGAAGAAACTCTAAGGATGTACTGACCATTGTAAATGGCTCTAACAAAAGCATGTCAACAAGGTATTCTAATCATTAAAAGACATGAAGTCAGGGCTCATGTCAATTACCTGACACACAAATAATTAAAGCATTATTTATGTCCACAGATATTCCATTCTTCAAAATACATGAGGGTGATAAAAAAGCTACTTCTATTTCATGGGAAAAATATGTGACCTGAGCAGCATGATTCTGGATAGTGTCAAGTATATATTTCTCGTGACCAGCTTCTAAATGGCGTCTTGCTCCAGTGATCATAGCCATTTTTGTCGACACATTTCTCATTGCTTCTTTATCTTCCCCCAACAATGCCTGCATAAAAACATTTAATCCGATAACACAAATTTTATGTAGCGGACTCACAGCACATATAAAATGTCAATCATCATAATGCAGCAACCCAGGAAAACATTCAAAATTTTGCTGCAAGCTATTCACACCATTATTATATTTCATGGACACGAACAGCAATGTGGAATACGTCTTAACAATTGAACTTCAAAGCATAAAATAAGTTATGAGCGATATCAAAGAGTTGACCTGAAGCAAGTGCCATATCTTCTGAATGCTAACAGTCTTTGGGCCAGAAGTCTCACTGGCTAGTGACTCATAAGCACCTTTGAAAGCTGTTGCAACCTGACACAAAGTTAAGGTAAGTAACAAACTTCAAAAAGCAAATCCCCAAGCAGAAGACCAATTTCCCTGCCAATATATTCTATGTTTTTAATATGTTATTTCATTCTGAGGCCATGCCTAGAGTTTCATAAGCACGCCAATGAAGATCATCACAACATCGAGGTCAGAGAACAGAGACATAACAGTTCACACAGTTACCTATTGTTCTCTGTACCATTCAATATAATAAATTATACATGCAACAACAGTAGTGAGCCTAAACCTGATGTAAATACATGTTAGACAATTTAAATTTCAAATATTTCAGGAACCTTAGAGGATGAAACAGAGAGAAAGTAAACAGAAATAAAATTTATGTATAGAACTCCCACAAATATTCAGCTCAGTCAGTTACAAAGCAATAAATTTTCAAGACAAAAAGTGACAGTAAACAAAGAGTAAAGCTGCATCAGTTTGACTTGTCAGACAGCCCATACATGAAGGATGTAACCTTTTTGAAATCTCGCAGTAGACACATTCAGCATTTAAGCATTCAATATCTATGAAAATTAAGCATTCCCACATTCAAAGATAACTAACAGTTGAGTCACCTTGAAAGGTAGTCCACGTTCCCTTGCAGAATTAAGGTTCCTCACCACGTCTGCATACACTGAAGCCTTCCTTTCTAAGAGTGGCTTTTCAGTAGAAGGCACCAACTCCATACTTTGTGGGCCCTCTGACAGATGGGGGCTTGCTGTAACTGATGAACTTCGAGCACTATGACTTATACCAGCAGATGTGCTGCTTCCATTTGGTCTAGGAGTGGCTGGCAGACGACTTAGATTGTGTAAAAAATCTCGCTTCTCTTTTTGCCAGTCATCCTATTCATCAATTCAACAAGTTAAAAACTGCCAGGAAATCCACTGTACAAAATGATGAACAACAAAAGTGTTCTCAAAATAAGAGACATATTGAACATCAGAAGAGTGACAACTTGGCTATTTTAACCACATCAGCACCTAAGTAGCCAAATCAAATGAATTTCAGCTGTCAGAAACTAGCAGTCTGCCTGATAAGCGAATATTAGTTTATACATAAACACAACTGCTAAAAAAGGTCATTAAATTTTATGCTGCCTTGATAACCACTTAAAGATATACCAATACTGCTTCTCGACATTTAGAAGAGATAGAAAAGCATTCCCAATTATTTATAGTATTGCCACGGATATTATACCTTCACCAATAAAACTGCAACGAAATAGACCAGAGAATTTCCCTTCCAGTATATCCAAAATATTCATTGGAACACAAAACTGAAAAAATATCATAAAACAAAAGCAGATGATGATTAAAAACAATTGATTCATACTATGAAGAGATGGACTTATTAAAAAAAATTACCCGTCCCATACAGACATCTCAAGAAGGGCAATTTAACTCAGCAATTGTCATTGCTGAAGTCCATCATAAATCACCGTCCCACCTCTCTGCATTGCCATAAAATGACAAATTGTTTCTAGAATGAATTATATTTCAAGAGTAGAGAACTTGAAGCCTCAACCTCTAATCTTACTTTATAATCTGAACAATTATGATGAGTTTCCAAGCAACATCTATCGAGTTAACATTCACGACATACAGAAGGGAAAGACTGTGTTTGAGCATTCTTCTGGCCCCATTACCCATGACAATCCTAAACACCCTACTATTCAAAACGTATTTTGTAATTTGTAGCTCAAGGCAGTGTGGTTCTTGTTATCGTGCAATTTGTACTTGCCGTGCAATTTGTACTTGCCCAAAGCCAAAAGCAAGTGGATACTAAATTGGCGTAACAAGGAGGATGTCGTATCACTGTCACCTTAATATGACACCTCTTTCTATTTAGGAGTAGTACCCCAGGGGAGATGTCCCCAGTGACCTGGGGGTTTTGAGAAGGCTAAGATTAAAGCTATGAGAAAGTCCCACCCCTCTCACAGGTCACTCATACAAGAAGTTCCAAGGTTTTACTGAGATGAAGCAAAAGATAAATTAAATGTACCTGCCCAGAACAAAACAACAAGAAGAAATGATATTTGCAAGTACCATATGATGTCAGTGCTTCATATAACCATGTATTCTTGAAAGATAAACAAGCTGATGTAAAACTGAAGCAATATAAATATTTGTAACAGCAATGTATATTTAGCAACAGCTACACAATTATGCCTCAATAATGCTTCAACAATGACAAGAAATGATAGCCTAAAATTGACAAAATGATAATAATTGTAAGAAGCAATGATGGCAATGTATTATCAGCTTTTAATCTTGCTTTTAAGATGAATTTGCTGCTGTTATAGATGGCTGTAGCAGTCTTTTGCAACAGCAGCAAATTAGTTAGTGAGTTAGTCTAATCTAGAGTTAGAAAGGGTTAGTAAAAGTCTTAGGGAAGATGGTTTAAGAGTTGTTTTGGTCAATCAATCACTTGCAAGGAGTGAACTAGTGCCCTTCAGGATAATGGAGTCAAAGTTTGCAGCAGCAATTCTTAGAGGAAAACACAAATGATAATAGGTGATCTAAAGGGATGAGTAAGATGATTGAGGTATTAGTAACCTAAGCCCTCAATATCTAAAACCCTAGAAGGAAAAAATGCTAGAAAGTAAGTAACCCTAGGCCCTAGCGATTTCCTTCTTCCTTAGATCAAGCTTAAAATAAAATGTATGAAGCTAATGAAGCAATGGTACTAGGGTGCTACAAAGGTAGGGCTCTAGTGTATTCTTCAAAAGAGTATTTTCTAGCAAAATCAAGTAAGTGGAAAATTATAAGAAAAGGACAATAACATGTGCTTCTCCCCTAGGGTTTCAAACTAGCAATTTCATAATCTTAGAAATGAACAAGCAAATGTACCATAACCATTCAAAATAAATGAAGAATTGCAGATTTTACTTACTTCATCAAGAATAATCTAGCCACAAAACCCTAGTTGAAGACTTTCCACCATGAAAATGAAAAATACACCAAGAATAGCCTCTCCAAGAAGTTGCGCACAACTTAATTTCAGCCAAGTACCCTTAAAGAGGGCCGAATTTCAAACATCACACTTGTATTAGTGAAAGATAATGAAAAAATGAGTCTTAACTCTCTATTTATAAAATAATCATGACCTTTAATTACAATTTAGGTCAGAAAAGGCCGACATGGCCAGTTTATATTAAAAATCCAGTTTTACATAAAATTAACAATTTAAAACCCTAATTTGTCTTTAGGGGTGACGTCATGCCCCGCTTAGGGTGACGTTAGGCCCCATCATGGAATGCTAGGCCTCAAAAGTGAAATGTTAGACCTCAAAAGGCCTCAGAAGCTGCCACACGTGCCAACCAAGCCGTCTTCATTCCAACACCCTAACTGGATGACGTCAAGGCTTAATATGATGATGTCAAGAGCCTTCAAGGGCCAACGTCATGGTGGAAGGGAAAGATGGCCTGCCAAAGTGTCCCTGGTGGAACGTCCTTCTTTTTCTCCGATGCAAGCCTTTGTTGTCCCTCTGCCCCTGGCTGGGGTCACAGCATCCATTTGGTGGGATTTTAGCCCCATGGAGGTCCGAACTAATCATATCCCCATATGTACCTATCTGTCGGGCATGGTCCAGCAGCAACAAGAAGTACGCCCTCCATGGGCTCATAAATCACAGGGATCATAGCAATGTCAATCACATCTAATAATCAAGTTACCCAAACATCTGCATCAAACCCCCCTTTACCCAGACAAATGCTCAAAGACGTTATGCAATTTAACAAGCAAGGTTTGGAGAGGGTCTCAAGATGTCCTATTGGGCTAATCCTCCTCAGGTTTGGGGTGTTTCTCAGGTGAAAACCAATCTAGGTCATGTACATGCATGAGATGGTGTAGGGAATGTTTGGGCAAGGGGTGCAGTGATAACAGGAAAATGTAGGTCTTACCTATTGGTGCCTCTATAGAGGGCGAGTTGCACCTTGTAATGGATGTCATTGTTTCCTAACCCATTCAATGCCTTTTACTCTTTGTCTTATTGCTTTTTCTTTTCAAGAGAATAGCTAGAGGACACTGTCCTGGCGTGGTGACCAGTGCTGACAGCGTTACCCACAAGCATTTCACGGAAATGAGAAGGTTGGCTCGTGATGAGACCCCCTTTCTCTTGGCTATGCCACCAAGAGCCACTACCTTGGTTTGGTGACCAGATGGATGGCAATGTCATACCGTTACATGCCCATGGACCTAATAGGTCGACTCATGATGAGACCTCCTATCCACCAACTAGATCTTGACTTTTATTTTATTTTATGAGTCCACTTTTCTTGCTGAGAAGTCTTTTATTGCTTTCTCGAAAATCCTTCAACGAAGCATCTCAAGGTTTCATCGTGGCTTTTAACTTTTTCCAGCTACTTTTACCCTCTGGGCCTTTAGCCCTTCTTCCCACAAGGCAAGGTACAACCCTTACTAGCATGGCAAACCCAATGCCCGAACAAATGTAGGGGAAAGATGAGAGGAATAATGATGAAAAGTGGTAAGTATGGAAGGAATGGACGATGACCTTTCATAGACCCACCCAGTGGCAACTCATCCCTAAGGAAACCAACTTACTAGGGCACTCTGTCATCCCCCCCCAGGTATTGACAAGTTAAAGAGCATAATTTCCAAGCAAGCGTCATGAAACAAAAGAGAGTTCAGTGCACATATTCAAATGCTTCGAAAATAAGAGTGGCACATACCATGATACCCGAACTCATTACCTCATGGAGCAAGACCCACTGCTACTTCAGAATCAGGCCGATGGGATGGATGCTATTGTTGCTAATAGATAGTAGGCGTTGATGAAAAGATGGGCCCTCCAGGGCCAAGCTCAAGTCATATGGCTCTCGGTACTCCATATCTAGGACCTGTGGGCTTCGAGACATAATTTCCTTAGTTATCCATAGGATAGGGGATAACAGTTCTCAAACATAGATGATCCTAAAAAATATTATTAGGTAATGAATCCTCTATGACAAACATAGCTCCCTCTTAATCTCGGAAGCCCGACAAAAATCATCATACTTGTGGGGGTCAAATTCTTTTCCATTGTCTGTTCTGAAAACACGAATATGTCTACCTGTTTGATTCTCACCAAGATTCTTAAAATCCCGAAATTTACTGAAAGATTCATCTTTAGTTTTCAGAAAATAAATCCAAGTTTTACGAGAACAATCATCAATAAAAATGGCATAATAAAGAAAACCATTCATGGACGGAGCAGTCATAGGTCCACAAAGATAAGAATGAATAAGATCTAAGATACCATTAGTTTTTATATTACTGTGAGGGTAAGCTTTCTTTGTATTTTTACCAAGAGCACAGCCTCTACAAATACTATCATGCTCAAAAGAACTTATATCATCAAACTGCTTGGTCCTTGACCAAGAACCCCAACAACACATTGGGGGCCCTCACTAGGGTCTTTTTCCATGGCTCTAATTGCTTGGTCCTAGACCAAGAACCACATGAGTGTACTGGGGGCCCTAGATCTCAACTAGGGTCTTTGCCATCCTCTCGGAGAATGGCTCTTACACCTACTTAATTTTAACAATGTTAAAAGGACCGACATCATTAATAGTTTTCAACAAGGAGCTCTGAAATGTTTTGAGTAGATGAAGTGATTGACGAGGAGTCATACCCTGCTATAAACACTACACTTCTAACCGAAACACCAAGAACATTTAACAAATGTTAGTTTCTAACATTTAACAAATGTTAGTTTCTAACATTTGTTCAACCATCAAATACAATGGATACCCCATTATTCACCCACTCATCAAAGCTCTTTGGATTTTTGCTCTTTCCCTCTCTTTGAACACAATACTAGCTTTATCATACATGCAGCCCTTGTATCCTTTGGGGGCTTGGTTGATGGCTTGAACCATATCATGCCAATAGGGGGAGCAAAGAACATTGAATGGTACACCACAAGCATAGAGAAATTGCATGACATTTCCATCCACCTCTCCCTACCACTAATATCAAGGAAATCAAATTTTGTTCTTTTAGATCCACCCCAACATGCCCTAAGGTGCCACTAGCATGAGGGGATGTATATGTGTTACCACCAAATCCAAATGATGCATCAAATTGAACCTTTTGTTTTTTACCATGCATTCTTTGTGCAGCTTCCTCTATCTTGATGTATTTTTGTCTTTCTTCTTTGATACTTTAGGGCAAATTGAGATACCAATGGCCCCCTTATTCTCTTCACTCTCCAATACCCCACAAAGATGCCTCCTCACATGCATATATGAACCAAGATAAGGTTTTACTTAATGACAATCATGCTTAAATAAAAATTTAGTGGTTCCACACCCTTCCCCCCTGCCCCCACCCCCCTCAGAAGTTTTGTCACAAACCTCCCCGAGGATGTGAATGAAGTTTTGCCACTTTCATCCCTTTCCAAACCTTCCTCATCTTCATATAATGGGTCACTGTGAGAATGACCACTATCCTCTTCTTCCCTCTCATTCATATTCCCCACCAACACCATGAGAATCAAAAATGGAACCATAAACCACAAGAAGATCATTTCCCTCAAGTCTTAGATGAACAAACTACAATAAAATGAGGAAGAAGAAGGGATGGAAAGAGTAGAAAAAGAGGAAAAACCCACAAATAAACAACATAAGGATATACAAAAAACTACAAAGAATGGGCTTTGGGCTTACCTCTTCAGCTCTCTAATTATTTGCAGAAGTGGATGACGGCCTTCATTCTCTCCTTCAAGCACTCACAAATTTTCATTCCTCGAAAACCAACAAGAAGACCAAGTTACTCACTCCAAGCTCAAGCACGCAAAGATTTATGTAATGAGGAAAACAGTGGGGGTGAACTGCTTTTGTTTCTCCCTTGAGCTTTCCCTAAACCCAAACCTCCCCTGTGACCCACCTTTAAGACAAAAGGTTTTAAAAAAATCAGTCTTCTCTCTTTCCACAAGAGCATCTAGGCGAGCTAGGGAGTGTGCTCCCTCCTCCTGGAACGTCGCGCTCCCTAGAGTGGCAAGGACTACGCTCACAATTTTTGGGACCATGCTCCTCGGGGTGCTCCTTGGACGCTCCTACCCGAAGCATGGTCCAAGTTGCAATGGCCCCTAGGAGGACACTCCTCGTAACACTATGTGAGGGGCCCATGCACCCCCCTGCCCCCCTCCTTGACATCAAGAAAGGGAACCAATTTCATCTTTTCCATTGTTGCATTCAAAATGATATTGGTCACAACTGCCAAGAAAGTAAGAAATTCGTCCAAAAACCCTGATTTGTGAAAAAACTAGATCAAATCTTACCACACTCTAGAATCTATACCTTAAGGGCACTACCAAGAGGAAAGCCCCCTCTATCCAAAGAAAGTCTTAGTTGCCAAATTCAGTAGCAATGGTTGACACCAAGAACTATAAATAGGTGGCTTCAAAAACATTAGATCCACCACATAAACATTCAGATCCAATATTACTTTTGCAGGAAGAGTCTCCATGCCTTCCACTTCTAGTTTAAAGAGGATCATCACTTCATTTTCAGAAATGGCCATTGATTCATGGGACCATGCAACGTGTAATTGAATACATGATCTATTGATTTTGATCACGAAGAGGAAATCCCACTACTTAATCCTTTATGGGAATGGCTTCTTCACCTCCCCCTCATCTTCTAGGATAATTATACATTGTAAACCATCAGCAAAAAGATTGGGATATATATGCACTACAATGTGTTGAAATCAACTTCCAAAAAGTTATCCTCAAGAAACTTGCAAATAGATCATTAGGTCCATCTTTAGTAATTGGACTATGAATGAATCCCCTTTAAGTGTAACAAATGCCATGAATGTGGAAATTTTGCAAAGGATTAACAAACAAGACAAGCATAGCCTACTCCAAAACCTAAAAAGGTTGACAATAAAAATATTCCAACAACCACAAATGGCACAAAAGGATGGAAGAAACAGTTGACATCCCAAGGTAAGAAAACTCAGGACCAAGCAACAACCATTTGTTGATGTTTTGGTAGCAGCGGGAGGTATTCCCTCCTGGACAACTTTTCTTAGAGAAGAACATTCTAGAAGTCAAAGGAAGACCATTGAACAATTGAAGAACACCCCAGAAGAGAAGTCGGCCCACAGGAAATTAACAAAGAAATAATATACTTTCCAGGAAGAGAAGTCGGCCCACAAAAAAATAATGAAGTGGAAATATAATTTCCAGGAAGAGAAGACGGCCCACAAAAATAATAAAGTAAATATGAAGACCGAGAATAATAAGTCGGC
>JZKD02S2361020.1:0-30686 GCA_000966675.3 Picea glauca | reverse complement strand
AGTTAGCAACAAGACAGATTGGATTCTTAGATGATAAATTACTAAATAGTAAAAATGTACATCTGTGGGTTGAATGATTACATCTGTATTGAAATAAAATTATGGAATCCCAAAACTATTGAAGATGTCGGACAAACAACAAAAGTAATTGAACGAAAAAATAAAGTCAACAAGTATACACTACCCCATATGAGGGATAATGACAAATATCATCGCCAGGATGCATATAAGAAGTGGGTAAACAAGTGTAGATATTGCGGGGTCAAGTGGTCACACGAGCACAAATGCAACAATCCAAAATCGTACAAGCATGGTGTTGTAATAGTATCAGACACTTTCATCAACGACTCCGATGAAGAGGGAAAAAGGAAGGAAAATAATTGTTGTAGATGTGGTAAGCTTTGGACTCCAGGTCATAAATGTACACCTAGTCACTCATTTCATTGCAAAATTATAGATGGGAAGGAAGTAGAGGTTTCCATTGAAGAAGTCATGTTAGAATTTGACATGGAGGAAAACTCACCGAAGGTGTCATTAGCGACAATCATGTGCACTAAGCAGACTCGTTAGGAAGAAGGATCGAGGGTCCTTAATGAGGTTATAGGGCAGAAGGAAGAAGTGCAACCGCCTACAATATGATATACTTCACCTCATCTAAGGAACAATGGTACTATTTGCAACAGTCATAATGAAAAACCCATGATATTGCTTGTGGCAATTATAAGAAGAGTTGAACCAAGTACCCTAAATTTCAAGGGAAGCATAAAGAATAAAAATATCAAAATCCTAGTAGACTTTGGAAGTACGCACAATTTTGGAGATATGGACCTCGCAAAACAACTAGATCTTTTTGTATACCTCGTGAAGGATCTCATGGTTTCAATCGGTAATGGTCAACAAGTCAATGGAGTAGGATGGCACCATAAGTTTTTTGTACAGGGACAAAACTTGTAACTACAAACTGTATATTCTGTTCTTACCACTTAATGAAATGGACATGGTGTTAGAAGCAGAATGGTTGCTACAATTGGGCACCTATGCCGCAAACTTCCTAGAACAATGGATAGAATTCAAGTGGCAAGGGAAGAACTATAAGCTATATGGGTAAGGAAGCCTAGATCATAAGGTAAGGATAACACCATCTATGGAGAAAGAAGAACCCAAAGAAAACCTATCTATACCTCAATGTAATACGAACAAATGGCATAAAGACTCGTTATTCAAAAAAAATATCCATAGTAAAGATGACCTTATATAATGGAAGACAAACTCATTACCCATGCTTTGAGGACAAAGCAATCCTAAAGGAGTAGGCAATGTTATATACACACAAAAAACATAGGATTAGGCATAGATACTATAATATAATATAAAAACATAATAAAAATAAATAAATGTAATATATCTATATATATATATATATATTATTAAAAAGACATACCTATTCAGTGAAAAGGCACAAGACCCTCTTCAATCGTATTTATATATGGGGCCACCAATTGTAAATCATCTTTCATTTTTATATCTTATTCAAATATACATTTATGTATTTTTTGTTTTATCCAATTAAAAGCGAAAAACATAAAAGCTTCTGTTACAAAGGTAAAAGTTTCCAATTTATGAACAGTCCTTTACATTCGAGGCCTCGAAAAAGATTTTCTTTCAGTGAGTTAAATAACTAGCTAATGCAAACATTTGAACGTGATATTCAGTGAAGATAACTGTTTTGTGGTGGTGAAGAAGACATGATCTGGATTCAGAAGAAGCGATTCTGATCCAAATATTTATGTCATAGTGGTTCATGTGGATGACGTTATCGTTAAAGTAGTGATGTTGACACGATTTAGAAGGTAAAATATGACTTGTGCTCAACTTTTGACATAACTGATTTAGGCCTCCTACAATACTGCCTAGATGTAGATTTTTGACAAATTGATGCTGGCGTGTTTATATCATATGCCAAAAGCTTGCTTGAGGGTTTTAGACTCGCTGATTGTAAATCAGCAAGTATACCTATGAGGGTTGGGCCGAAATGTTTAGCCATATTTAACTCAAAATTGACAAAGGACTCAGCTATTAGGAGTGCTCGGAGAAGCCACAGTAGACATATTTATATTGTAAACAGTGTGTGAGAAGCTTGTTTTATCTTACAGCTACTAGGCTGGATCTAAGCTTTGCAGTCAACTGGGTATCTAGATTTATGAGAGCCCTAAACGCTGATCATTGGATGACAGTGAAGAGGATTATGTCAAGGGTACCTTAGAGTTTGGCATGTAGCATAATATAAGGATTTCAGACTTGCAGGTTTTACAGATTCAGATTGGGCAGGGCCTGTTGATGACAGGAAATCCACTACATGATATAGTTTTATGGTTGGTACAGGTGCACTTTCATGGCTGAGTAAAAAGCAGTATGCAGTGTATTTTTCCTCCATTGAAGGAGAGTATAGGGCAGCAATTTGTGTAGCTTGTGAGGGGATACTTTTTGATTTGCAAATCACACAAGCTGATTCTACAACACTCTACTGTGAGTCGTGACATTCATGTTGTACTTAATTTGCAAAGAACCCTATGTTTCATGATCATAACAAACACGTGGAAGTGCATTGCCACTTCATTTGACAGATGGTAGAGAATAAGCAATTTGAGCTGCAATATTGTGCAACCCAAGTCAGAGACCTATTTCTTAGGGCTAGCCATATGAATATCCTA
Organism: Picea glauca; assembly: GCA_000966675.3. Taxonomy (NCBI): domain Eukaryota; kingdom Viridiplantae; phylum Streptophyta; class Pinopsida; order Pinales; family Pinaceae; genus Picea; species Picea glauca. Next base: position 27,975 of record JZKD02S2361020.1, on the reverse strand, counting down.
GTCTATTTTGGCACCTTCAACTTCATGGCCTTTCATTGAAAATGTATTTTAGTAAGTGTCTGCATTGGTTTACCAATTCTATTACATGTGCTTGGTGCTATTAGCTAGGATACTTCTTGGAGCTTCTTGCTTCTCAAGTAAGCATCTTTGTCCTGATGATGAACCAGTTTAACTTGTTTGAAACGTTGATGTTAAAACTAATACATGGTTTTCACCTAGAAAACATGGAAAATAATAAACATATTGAAGTTTCTTACTTCGCTTTTCAAGTATGTTTTTTCTCACTTTTTTATGCAAATTGTACTGTGGATTCCACTTTTCTCAACTTTGTTATGTTTGTCCAAGAAAGAGAACTGGAGCAAGCTTTCCAAGTTATTGATATGTGATATACATAAAGATTTGTCCAAGAAAGAGAACTTGATATGTGGTATACATAAAAACGAGGAAATTTGTTGGGCTTATTTAGATACAATGATAAACCATCCACACATAAGCTATTTTAAAGACATACCCTGTTTATTTTTGATAGCTGTCTTATAGTTTAGACCTGCTTTGAATATTCTTACTATAGAAAAGTTAGTATTTGGAATATTGTTCAAACCTTTACTATTCCATCTTAATCTGGTCTATGTCTCAGACTTTATTTTGGATTGTTATATGGCAGCATGTTCTTGAGCATGGTAAACCACATGAGCGCTGTGCTGTAATCAAGAAACTAGCAGGACAAATAGTGAAAATGAGTCAACAAAAGTTTGCCTCAAATGTTGTAGAGAAATGCTTAGCATTCGGAGGCCCTGCTGACCGACAAATTTTGATCAATGAGATGCTTGGCTCGACAGAAGAAAATGAGCCTTTGCAGGTATGGCTTATTTGGGCCCTTGACACTTTTATTTATAAATTTTGTATTGATTGCTAAATTTACTTTGTGGTGTTTTCAATCTTTTCCAAACTATTCTTCTAGCCTCCAATGGTAATTCATCTTCTCAAAATTTCTATTTATGTACTCCGAGGTAGCATCTGAGCAAGGGTATGTGAGATAATCATTGCTAACCAATCCAAATAATTGTAATTGGCCATGAATCTAATAGTTTTCTATTAAAACATGTAGATATTGTTGAAATTTACACCTATATCTCAGTCACTGAGATTGCTGTCAATAAATTAACTAAACCAGAAATTTTCTATGCTGATATAAAATCTGAATTTATGCAGTAACCTACAGCTGAGATATAAAACAGAAAATTCGTAGCGGAAACATACAGTAAACCAAGCATGAAAAACACAGACACCAGAAGTACCCTGGAACCCCAGTGTGTGGAAAAACCAGCAAAAGAGGGCTTCTTATTGAGGCTTCTGAGGAATTTTACAGGAAATACAATACAGAAATTTCTTACAGAAAATTTCTGGGCAGGGTTTTTCCTCTCCAGAGACTCTGTGCAGCCCAACTAACTCAGCACTCCTTGGTGTAGCTGTATGGCCTCTGGTACAACCTGATGTTGACTGAAATTGCACCTAGAATTTGGCCCTATTCTCTGCTGAACAAAATGGATGAATCTGGCCAGTCCTGGATGAGGATGTAGAGCCCTAACTCACCTTCCTTGCTGCTGTAAAACTTGGCCTGAGTTGGGCCTGGTGCTGGCAGCCTGATATGGCCCTGTACCTGACTTCTTCCAGCTGCCTTTCTGTACCAGATTCACCCTCCTTAGCTGCTACTGCTTGCTCCAGCACAGTTCGCCCTCCTTTCTCAGCCTCAAGCACCCCTTCTTTTGCTCACTTGCTCACTCACAAATGAGAATGTGTGTAGTCCTCTCACCCTCAGCCTCCTTTTATCTCCCTAATAGCTCCCCATCCTCCTTGAGATGTGTGCCCAGCCTTGGGCCTGAATGGCTAAGATTGGGGCTGCTAGACGCCACTCCACTAGGAGGTGCACCCCCCTTGGAGGGACCGACACTCCACTAGCAGCCACCTTAGAGGTGTGCTCTCTCTCCTTGGGCCCCACATTCCACTCAAAGAGGAATTTTTGACTGCCAACCTAAGTCTAACTTAAGGCTGAGACAAAAATAAGTTGATCTGCGTTATTTAAGGTGTCCCTCAGCTGGGCTAGGACACATAGGCATAACTGAGACACCAAACCGAGCTAAAACTAACAGATATGGATGTAGAAGTTGATGAACTTCCAAAGTAAGTGAGGTATTGTATTTTTAAGAACTAGGGCTAGGCTTTTACAGGGTTTTAGGTGGAGAAAATGAATGATGGTCTGTGTATATTTCAATAAATGGTAATGCTGTTATGTTAGGTGGAGAAAATGAATGATGGATTCTAAGAAGATTTGAGGCATCTTTCTTTTGGAAGATATAAACAGTGTTAAAATAAATGTTAGTTTATAATGGTCAACTAGATATTAGACTTAGGCATTAGTCAAGTCAATTTGACTTTAGGTTAGTTTATGCTCTTATGTCTTATTTCACTTTATCGGTTTATCCCACATTCATAAAGTGGATTGACTTGACTTGATTGTAGCCCTATATAAGAAAGCTTTCACTTTCACATTTGATATACAATACGGAGAACTCTTTTGAGTTATCTTGGTTTCTTTATTTGCTTGATTTCCGTAATATGTTATCAGAGCCTAGCATTCTAGAAGCTATATCAAGAGTCTTAGGCCTTTGAAAGACAAGGTTTCCACTCTTGCGACTTCAATATTTTTGAATCCGTATCAAGAGTCTTGGGCTTTTGAAAGACAAGGTTTCTACTCTTGTGACTTTAGTAGTTTGGGTGCCATAAAGTTTGTGTGAGTGTGAAGACCTAGGGACTGTTGTCGACAGAGACAGATCTAGGGGTCACAACTGTAGCATATTGAAGAGCCAAAAGGGTTTCATTGAAACCGGGTCTTTTTACTCTTGTGTTATAGTTTCAGGGAGGGAAGAACATGTATTTTGCATTTGTTTCTATGATTCAGTCTATTTTCCTGCACTCTTGACTTGTATCTATGGCTTCGTTGTCCAACATCATGCTGGAAGGAAACCAAAAGTTCTCTGGGAAGAACTACAATACGTGGAAGCAACATATGTTGGCCATTTTTGAGTATAGGTGTTTGTCAGATATCGTTCTTGACAAGACAACCTAACCCACTGTTGCGGGTAAAGACTAGGACAAGTTTGATGGACAAGGCAGAGAAGCAATGATACTGCTCAAGTTGTCCGTGACGGATGAGATGCTTCCTGAGGTTCAAACCGAGAAGAATTCCGCCACAATTTGGAAGCACTTGAAAGATGTGCATGAGACTTCAGACAAGGGCCGAGCCTTCTTCTTGAAGAACATGCTATTTTCAATCACGATGAGTGAGGGTGCATCAATCATTACATGAGGACTTACTCAAGATCAAGGACATATGAGAATAGTTGGAGGCCATTGATCGGAAGATGGAAGAAGAGGACATGGTGGTAATCACGTTGAAAAGCTTACCATGTGTTTATGAGCACTTCATAGAGACCCTAAACATCACTGCTACAGATGTTGACTTGAAGTTTGGAGAGTTGTGTAATAAGCTCTTATATAGATGGAAGAAACAATTTGGTAGCAACAGTGAGATTGAGGGTTCAAAACATGCCTTTGCAACTAATGTCAAGGGAAAAAGAAAATGTGCAAAGAAGAATGGTCAGGGTAATGGTGAGGATTCAACCAAGGGCTCGAAGACCATCACCTGTCACTACTGTGGAAAGGCAGGACATATGAAGCATTGTAGGAAAAGGTTGGTAGATAAAAAATCCAACAAGGGAGGGCCTCAACAAAAGGTTCATGTCGCAGAGCACACAAAAGAGGAGTCAACCTTCAATGCATTCATGGCCATGACACAAGCAGATCAGTCCAGGTCATTTGCTTGGTTCATCAATTCAGGGGCATCACGACACTTCACCAACAAGAAGGATTGGTTCATAGAGTATTCACCTTGTTCATCCAAGGATTTTGTGATCTTTGGTGGTGGGGAGGAGTATACTATAGTTGGCAGAGGAAATGCACAGATTTCCTGTGGAGGGAAAATGCTCATGTTCCTCATTGTCTACTTTGTGCCAAGTATGGAGCTTAATCTGCTTTTAGTCAGTCGGATTATGAGGCACGACCCCCATCTAGATGTCAACTTTAGGAATCACAAATGCTACATAGTTGATAGGGAGACCAAGAAGACTAACACTTGCTGTGGAGGATCACGGGATGTTCAGATTGGTGGATATTAGACAGGTCAAAGAGCATGCACTAGCAGCTAAGAGTGCATTTGACATCAGTGCCTGTTGCGCACGCACAACAACCTCCCAATTTTCTTCTCTTAGCATCTCTCTAAGATAAGAAATTGGGCCCCCCTCCAATTCTCGCTACTAGGACCCTCACCCTCTCTCTGGCATACAAGCGGCTAAGCCTTAGTTTTCCTCTCACTCTCCCCGCCTTCTCATTTGCAACTTCTCTTCCAATCACTTCAACCTATCTCAGTCACAGTTCAACGAGTTCCCTCTTCCAACGCTGACACATAGCGTATCGACAAACGATCCTTCTTCCACTGTCGCGTTGGCACGCCATTGATTTCTTTGCCTATACATAAGCCACCTCCCTATGAACTTGGCTGATGCACCAACGTGCCTCCGCTAAACCTCACTGACGCATGTCTTTCTCACCAACGATGTGCACGTTATCAACGTGGACACATTAGTAGTGTCCACACGATTATCTTCGCCACGCACACGCCTTCTACCGACTGGCTTCCTTCCAATTGCGCCGATACATCACATGACGACGACGCTCCGTCCCTTTTGCTTCTTTACATTGCTTATCGACGAGGTTCACCTCTTCTTCACTGATGCACTACCTGTTGCCAATGCGTTAGCAGAAACATGTCGACCCCTCATCGTTGCAAAACGCATCGAAGATGATCTTCTCCCTCTTGCCAACGTCGATCAGGTCAACATGGCCCACCTTCGTTTTGTGGCCTATTTCATCATCATCCCAACTCGGATCCTTCTTGCTGTGCTCGTCGATCTATATTCATACATTCCTAATGAATAACCTCTCAACGCCTAATTAGATCGGTGGTCACTGATTTCTTACTGTGCCTGACCCACTTCATATTGCAGTCAAGTTTGTTGTGTCCCCAGTGGCTTGTTTGCTTTGCGTTTCTTGATGTTGTGACTAAATTTTCGTTGTTAAAGCATCGCTTAGCATCAGATGGGTTAACCACAACACCTATTAGTCTTGCACTGGTTCTGAAACGCATTTTAGGAGAAATTTGTTCCTTTCAGCGCCTAGACAGTACAAAGCACACTGAACGTCAGTTGGCTGTTTTGGCAGATTTGTAATTTTGTGCGATTGATGCATCATTGCAACGCCAATGAACGATTTAAGAGTCTATATATCACATATGGCACTGGAACTGGCATAATTTAATTTGGGTGAAGCATCAACGAACGCAGAACCCAAACTTCCATTAAAAAATGCCTTTGAGCTCAATTTTACGGCGCCTTTCAAAGTGAAAATTTCATGACAAAACAGGTTAGTCATATGATTTTTGATATTACGATTCCAACGCAACTCACAGAATCGAAATTCGATGCCTGGAAGTGCCAAAACGATTGCCAGGAAGTTCTCGCCGAAACCAGTCTCTCAGCCGCGGCAACGATGAAATGTTCGAATGGCATGCTAAATCATTTCGCTAGGAGTGCCTTTTCACGTACTTCGCAATGCATAAGACGACACTCCAATCCGACGTCATATGGGCAAGGTATGAGTCTTTAACTCCCCCCAACAATGGTGTTCACTGTTGACACAGGTCCGTGTTCTTGGATTCTCGCCTCGACGCAAAATTGACCAGGGTAAAATGTTTGTGTTTTGTAAGTTACTTTAAAGTTTAATGTCCTAAATTTAAATATAAATCATTTGAATTTAAAATACCATTAAACTAATTATAAAATAGACAAATGTGTTATCAACATTTTTTTTTCTGGTTTTCTCACCTACCCTTTCCATCAAAGGCATGTTGATTGTTATATACATAGGGTAAAACTTTTCACGTCATTATGGTTGAGGCCTTTGTTTGTAGTTTTCTTTCCTTCATCGAGATTGGGTTAATGTGAAGTGGGGGAAGAAGGTATGGATGGTAAGAATAAAACACTTTCAATTGCCTTTGAACCTGAACTTTAGGATGAGACATCCGTTGCTCATTAGCTGGGCGTAAGCACCAATTACGCCCAACGTAGAACTAACCCACGCACTCATACGATTTTGTTTTATTCAAGCCGACAACCATGAAATAATGAGAACGTCCTCAAGCCAACCAGAGGAGATAAAATGAAATGCTCCGCTACCAATCGGCAGAGTTAAGACAAAGTATGCCGATGCCAATCAGCAGAATTAAGACAAAGTATGCCGATGAACATCGACAGGGTTGAGAACAAGTCCGCCGAATGGTCGTCGAAGGCAATGAAGCAAGTATGCTGATGCTATCGGCAACCATAAGGGCGTTAGATCTGATGCATAATGGAGGCCATACGAGAAGCTAATTCAACCAACATGAAGCGCAAAGTTTCACAAAACAAGGGGCGGGTTTGCCACTGAGTCAACGCCAATTTGAAAAACGGGCAAGCCTTATTCTGGGCGGATTCATTGTTTAACTGTTACCCTGTTTTTTGCAAAATGACAAAGATTTCACACCTCTAACTGTTCAACAAACTCGAAAGTCCGGACAGGAAAAAACGTTTTCCATTGTATTGGATGCTGAGGAAGACTCCCTACCCACTTGGACGTTTTCTATTACGCATCTGCTCATACAACGTTACAAGAAACAAACCCACACGTCCAACTACGAATTTCAGGATAATTGCAGAATTTAGGGCTTTCAATTTTAATATATGAGGAGAGTAAGAGTCCTGCCGATGAAAAATAAATCCACGCAACTCGGACGTTCTATCCTCAGGCAATGTTGGCCCACACATCAATGGTTATCGATTTTTATTATTATTATAATTGGAAGAGTTGTGGGGAGAAATTTCGTTGGCATAAATGAGACAAGTCGGGATTAAAGATAGATATACCAGCTAAGCCGTTCGATTGCAAGGTCACTTGGGATCGGTTCCAGAGGGTTTTCGATTTGACACAAAGGGAGAATAACAAAGAAACTTATGGAAGAAGCAACACACACCAAACAACGATGTATACCAAGGACGTTTGTCAAATCAACACGCAGGGCTCCCATCAATCTATGGACTTTGCAATTGGTACGTAGAACAAGTTGCACGCCTTTCCAAGCGAGATAGGGAGCAAACGAGAAAATCAGAGCCAATAAGAAGAACTGCTCCGAAGGTCATCGAAGATTTTGAGAACTCCTCCGAAGACATCGAAGATTTTGAGAAGAACTCCTCCGAAGATTTCGACAATTTTGAGAAGAACTTCTTCGAAGGTCATCGGGAATCTTGAAAGGAACCTCACCGATGGTCATCGCCGATCTTGAGAAGAACCTCGCCGCTTGTCATTGACGACCATGAGGGCATTGAATCTGATGCAAATGAAGAGGGCCTTTTATTAATCCTAATAATATCATCATAAGATTCACGAACATTTTGATGATGGGTTTTAAGGGAATCTTTCTCAAACCTGTGAACAATTTGGCAAATGGATAAAATTTGTCTTATGAAAATTGCAAAACTTGCATTGTGTATCGAACAATGCCACAGGAACTTCACGCTTCTTCAAATAATGATCTTCTCATGGATTGTGAAATAAGTGGTACACTTCACCAAGCTTTTTGAATGCAACAGAGGACATTTTGGCGAGGGGTGAATGCTAATTTCTTTAACAGATGCCAATGTCGTGGGCAATGTTTTTAAAGTTCCTTTTGAAACCCTATCAACAGATGAACCTATCTCTCAAATCCACCGAAGGGAATGCTCTTATATNAGTTAGCAACAAGACAGATTGGATTCTTAGATGATAAATTACTAAATAGTAAAAATGTACATCTGTGGGTTGAATGATTACATCTGTATTGAAATAAAATTATGGAATCCCAAAACTATTGAAGATGTCGGACAAACAACAAAAGTAATTGAACGAAAAAATAAAGTCAACAAGTATACACTACCCCATATGAGGGATAATGACAAATATCATCGCCAGGATGCATATAAGAAGTGGGTAAACAAGTGTAGATATTGCGGGGTCAAGTGGTCACACGAGCACAAATGCAACAATCCAAAATCGTACAAGCATGGTGTTGTAATAGTATCAGACACTTTCATCAACGACTCCGATGAAGAGGGAAAAAGGAAGGAAAATAATTGTTGTAGATGTGGTAAGCTTTGGACTCCAGGTCATAAATGTACACCTAGTCACTCATTTCATTGCAAAATTATAGATGGGAAGGAAGTAGAGGTTTCCATTGAAGAAGTCATGTTAGAATTTGACATGGAGGAAAACTCACCGAAGGTGTCATTAGCGACAATCATGTGCACTAAGCAGACTCGTTAGGAAGAAGGATCGAGGGTCCTTAATGAGGTTATAGGGCAGAAGGAAGAAGTGCAACCGCCTACAATATGATATACTTCACCTCATCTAAGGAACAATGGTACTATTTGCAACAGTCATAATGAAAAACCCATGATATTGCTTGTGGCAATTATAAGAAGAGTTGAACCAAGTACCCTAAATTTCAAGGGAAGCATAAAGAATAAAAATATCAAAATCCTAGTAGACTTTGGAAGTACGCACAATTTTGGAGATATGGACCTCGCAAAACAACTAGATCTTTTTGTATACCTCGTGAAGGATCTCATGGTTTCAATCGGTAATGGTCAACAAGTCAATGGAGTAGGATGGCACCATAAGTTTTTTGTACAGGGACAAAACTTGTAACTACAAACTGTATATTCTGTTCTTACCACTTAATGAAATGGACATGGTGTTAGAAGCAGAATGGTTGCTACAATTGGGCACCTATGCCGCAAACTTCCTAGAACAATGGATAGAATTCAAGTGGCAAGGGAAGAACTATAAGCTATATGGGTAAGGAAGCCTAGATCATAAGGTAAGGATAACACCATCTATGGAGAAAGAAGAACCCAAAGAAAACCTATCTATACCTCAATGTAATACGAACAAATGGCATAAAGACTCGTTATTCAAAAAAAATATCCATAGTAAAGATGACCTTATATAATGGAAGACAAACTCATTACCCATGCTTTGAGGACAAAGCAATCCTAAAGGAGTAGGCAATGTTATATACACACAAAAAACATAGGATTAGGCATAGATACTATAATATAATATAAAAACATAATAAAAATAAATAAATGTAATATATCTATATATATATATATATATTATTAAAAAGACATACCTATTCAGTGAAAAGGCACAAGACCCTCTTCAATCGTATTTATATATGGGGCCACCAATTGTAAATCATCTTTCATTTTTATATCTTATTCAAATATACATTTATGTATTTTTTGTTTTATCCAATTAAAAGCGAAAAACATAAAAGCTTCTGTTACAAAGGTAAAAGTTTCCAATTTATGAACAGTCCTTTACATTCGAGGCCTCGAAAAAGATTTTCTTTCAGTGAGTTAAATAACTAGCTAATGCAAACATTTGAACGTGATATTCAGTGAAGATAACTGTTTTGTGGTGGTGAAGAAGACATGATCTGGATTCAGAAGAAGCGATTCTGATCCAAATATTTATGTCATAGTGGTTCATGTGGATGACGTTATCGTTAAAGTAGTGATGTTGACACGATTTAGAAGGTAAAATATGACTTGTGCTCAACTTTTGACATAACTGATTTAGGCCTCCTACAATACTGCCTAGATGTAGATTTTTGACAAATTGATGCTGGCGTGTTTATATCATATGCCAAAAGCTTGCTTGAGGGTTTTAGACTCGCTGATTGTAAATCAGCAAGTATACCTATGAGGGTTGGGCCGAAATGTTTAGCCATATTTAACTCAAAATTGACAAAGGACTCAGCTATTAGGAGTGCTCGGAGAAGCCACAGTAGACATATTTATATTGTAAACAGTGTGTGAGAAGCTTGTTTTATCTTACAGCTACTAGGCTGGATCTAAGCTTTGCAGTCAACTGGGTATCTAGATTTATGAGAGCCCTAAACGCTGATCATTGGATGACAGTGAAGAGGATTATGTCAAGGGTACCTTAGAGTTTGGCATGTAGCATAATATAAGGATTTCAGACTTGCAGGTTTTACAGATTCAGATTGGGCAGGGCCTGTTGATGACAGGAAATCCACTACATGATATAGTTTTATGGTTGGTACAGGTGCACTTTCATGGCTGAGTAAAAAGCAGTATGCAGTGTATTTTTCCTCCATTGAAGGAGAGTATAGGGCAGCAATTTGTGTAGCTTGTGAGGGGATACTTTTTGATTTGCAAATCACACAAGCTGATTCTACAACACTCTACTGTGAGTCGTGACATTCATGTTGTACTTAATTTGCAAAGAACCCTATGTTTCATGATCATAACAAACACGTGGAAGTGCATTGCCACTTCATTTGACAGATGGTAGAGAATAAGCAATTTGAGCTGCAATATTGTGCAACCCAAGTCAGAGACCTATTTCTTAGGGCTAGCCATATGAATATCCTAGTCTATTTTGGCACCTTCAACTTCATGGCCTTTCATTGAAAATGTATTTTAGTAAGTGTCTGCATTGGTTTACCAATTCTATTACATGTGCTTGGTGCTATTAGCTAGGATACTTCTTGGAGCTTCTTGCTTCTCAAGTAAGCATCTTTGTCCTGATGATGAACCAGTTTAACTTGTTTGAAACGTTGATGTTAAAACTAATACATGGTTTTCACCTAGAAAACATGGAAAATAATAAACATATTGAAGTTTCTTACTTCGCTTTTCAAGTATGTTTTTTCTCACTTTTTTATGCAAATTGTACTGTGGATTCCACTTTTCTCAACTTTGTTATGTTTGTCCAAGAAAGAGAACTGGAGCAAGCTTTCCAAGTTATTGATATGTGATATACATAAAGATTTGTCCAAGAAAGAGAACTTGATATGTGGTATACATAAAAACGAGGAAATTTGTTGGGCTTATTTAGATACAATGATAAACCATCCACACATAAGCTATTTTAAAGACATACCCTGTTTATTTTTGATAGCTGTCTTATAGTTTAGACCTGCTTTGAATATTCTTACTATAGAAAAGTTAGTATTTGGAATATTGTTCAAACCTTTACTATTCCATCTTAATCTGGTCTATGTCTCAGACTTTATTTTGGATTGTTATATGGCAGCATGTTCTTGAGCATGGTAAACCACATGAGCGCTGTGCTGTAATCAAGAAACTAGCAGGACAAATAGTGAAAATGAGTCAACAAAAGTTTGCCTCAAATGTTGTAGAGAAATGCTTAGCATTCGGAGGCCCTGCTGACCGACAAATTTTGATCAATGAGATGCTTGGCTCGACAGAAGAAAATGAGCCTTTGCAGGTATGGCTTATTTGGGCCCTTGACACTTTTATTTATAAATTTTGTATTGATTGCTAAATTTACTTTGTGGTGTTTTCAATCTTTTCCAAACTATTCTTCTAGCCTCCAATGGTAATTCATCTTCTCAAAATTTCTATTTATGTACTCCGAGGTAGCATCTGAGCAAGGGTATGTGAGATAATCATTGCTAACCAATCCAAATAATTGTAATTGGCCATGAATCTAATAGTTTTCTATTAAAACATGTAGATATTGTTGAAATTTACACCTATATCTCAGTCACTGAGATTGCTGTCAATAAATTAACTAAACCAGAAATTTTCTATGCTGATATAAAATCTGAATTTATGCAGTAACCTACAGCTGAGATATAAAACAGAAAATTCGTAGCGGAAACATACAGTAAACCAAGCATGAAAAACACAGACACCAGAAGTACCCTGGAACCCCAGTGTGTGGAAAAACCAGCAAAAGAGGGCTTCTTATTGAGGCTTCTGAGGAATTTTACAGGAAATACAATACAGAAATTTCTTACAGAAAATTTCTGGGCAGGGTTTTTCCTCTCCAGAGACTCTGTGCAGCCCAACTAACTCAGCACTCCTTGGTGTAGCTGTATGGCCTCTGGTACAACCTGATGTTGACTGAAATTGCACCTAGAATTTGGCCCTATTCTCTGCTGAACAAAATGGATGAATCTGGCCAGTCCTGGATGAGGATGTAGAGCCCTAACTCACCTTCCTTGCTGCTGTAAAACTTGGCCTGAGTTGGGCCTGGTGCTGGCAGCCTGATATGGCCCTGTACCTGACTTCTTCCAGCTGCCTTTCTGTACCAGATTCACCCTCCTTAGCTGCTACTGCTTGCTCCAGCACAGTTCGCCCTCCTTTCTCAGCCTCAAGCACCCCTTCTTTTGCTCACTTGCTCACTCACAAATGAGAATGTGTGTAGTCCTCTCACCCTCAGCCTCCTTTTATCTCCCTAATAGCTCCCCATCCTCCTTGAGATGTGTGCCCAGCCTTGGGCCTGAATGGCTAAGATTGGGGCTGCTAGACGCCACTCCACTAGGAGGTGCACCCCCCTTGGAGGGACCGACACTCCACTAGCAGCCACCTTAGAGGTGTGCTCTCTCTCCTTGGGCCCCACATTCCACTCAAAGAGGAATTTTTGACTGCCAACCTAAGTCTAACTTAAGGCTGAGACAAAAATAAGTTGATCTGCGTTATTTAAGGTGTCCCTCAGCTGGGCTAGGACACATAGGCATAACTGAGACACCAAACCGAGCTAAAACTAACAGATATGGATGTAGAAGTTGATGAACTTCCAAAGTAAGTGAGGTATTGTATTTTTAAGAACTAGGGCTAGGCTTTTACAGGGTTTTAGGTGGAGAAAATGAATGATGGTCTGTGTATATTTCAATAAATGGTAATGCTGTTATGTTAGGTGGAGAAAATGAATGATGGATTCTAAGAAGATTTGAGGCATCTTTCTTTTGGAAGATATAAACAGTGTTAAAATAAATGTTAGTTTATAATGGTCAACTAGATATTAGACTTAGGCATTAGTCAAGTCAATTTGACTTTAGGTTAGTTTATGCTCTTATGTCTTATTTCACTTTATCGGTTTATCCCACATTCATAAAGTGGATTGACTCGACTTGATTGTAGCCCTATATAAGAAAGCTTTCGCTTTCACATTTGATATACAATACGGAGAACTCTTTTGTGTTATCTTGGTTTCTTTATTTGCTTGATTTCCGTAATATGTTATCAGAGCCTAGCATTCTAGAAGCTGTATCAAGAGTCTTAGGCCTTTGAAAGACAAGGTTTCCACTCTTGCGACTTCAATATTTTTGAAGCCGTATCAAGAGTCTTGGGTTTTGAAAGACAAGGTTTCTACTCTTGTGACTTTAGTAGTTTGGGTGCCATAAAGTTTGTGTGAGTGTGAAGACCTAGGGACTGCTGCCGACAGAGACAGATCTAGGGGTCACAACTGTAGCATATTGAAGAGCCAAAAGGGTTTCATTGAAACCGGGTCTTTTTACTCTTGTGTTATAGTTTCAGGGAGGGAAGAACATGTATTTTGCATTTGTTTCTATGATTCAGTCTATTTTCCTGCACTCTTGACTTGTATCTATGGCTTCGTTGTCCAACATCATGCTGGAAGGAAACCAAAAGTTCTCTGGGAAGAACTACAATACGTGGAAGCAACATATGTTGGCCATTTTTGAGTATAGGTGTTTGTCAGATATCGTTCTTGACAAGACAACCTAACCCACTGTTGCGGGTAAAGACTAGGACAAGTTTGATGGACAAGGCAGAGAAGCAATGATACTGCTCAAGTTGTCCGTGACGGATGAGATGCTTCCTGAGGTTCAAACCGAGAAGAATTCCGCCACAATTTGGAAGCACTTGAAAGATGTGCATGAGACTTCAGACAAGGGCCGAGCCTTCTTCTTGAAGAACATGCTATTTTCAATCACGATGAGTGAGGGTGCATCAATCATTACATGAGGACTTACTCAAGATCAAGGACATATGAGAATAGTTGGAGGCCATTGATCGGAAGATGGAAGAAGAGGACATGGTGGTAATCACGTTGAAAAGCTTACCATGTGTTTATGAGCACTTCATAGAGACCCTAAACATCACTGCTACAGATGTTGACTTGAAGTTTGGAGAGTTGTGTAATAAGCTCTTATATAGATGGAAGAAACAATTTGGTAGCAACAGTGAGATTGAGGGTTCAAAACATGCCTTTGCAACTAATGTCAAGGGAAAAAGAAAATGTGCAAAGAAGAATGGTCAGGGTAATGGTGAGGATTCAACCAAGGGCTCGAAGACCATCACCTGTCACTACTGTGGAAAGGCAGGACATATGAAGCATTGTAGGAAAAGGTTGGTAGATAAAAAATCCAACAAGGGAGGGCCTCAACAAAAGGTTCATGTCGCAGAGCACACAAAAGAGGAGTCAACCTTCAATGCATTCATGGCCATGACACAAGCAGATCAGTCCAGGTCATTTGCTTGGTTCATCAATTCAGGGGCATCACGACACTTCACCAACAAGAAGGATTGGTTCATAGAGTATTCACCTTGTTCATCCAAGGATTTTGTGATCTTTGGTGGTGGGGAGGAGTATACTATAGTTGGCAGAGGAAATGCACAGATTTCCTGTGGAGGGAAAATGCTCATGTTCCTCATTGTCTACTTTGTGCCAAGTATGGAGCTTAATCTGCTTTTAGTCAGTCGGATTATGAGGCACGACCCCCATCTAGATGTCAACTTTAGGAATCACAAATGCTACATAGTTGATAGGGAGACCAAGAAGACTAACACTTGCTGTGGAGGATCACGGGATGTTCAGATTGGTGGATATTAGACAGGTCAAAGAGCATGCACTAGCAGCTAAGAGTGCATTTGACATCAGTGCCTGTTGCGCACGCACAACAACCTCCCAATTTTCTTCTCTTAGCATCTCTCTAAGATAAGAAATTGGGCCCCCCTCCAATTCTCGCTACTAGGACCCTCACCCTCTCTCTGGCATACAAGCGGCTAAGCCTTAGTTTTCCTCTCACTCTCCCCGCCTTCTCATTTGCAACTTCTCTTCCAATCACTTCAACCTATCTCAGTCACAGTTCAACGAGTTCCCTCTTCCAACGCTGACACATAGCGTATCGACAAACGATCCTTCTTCCACTGTCGCGTTGGCACGCCATTGATTTCTTTGCCTATACATAAGCCACCTCCCTATGAACTTGGCTGATGCACCAACGTGCCTCCGCTAAACCTCACTGACGCATGTCTTTCTCACCAACGATGTGCACGTTATCAACGTGGACACATTAGTAGTGTCCACACGATTATCTTCGCCACGCACACGCCTTCTACCGACTGGCTTCCTTCCAATTGCGCCGATACATCACATGACGACGACGCTCCGTCCCTTTTGCTTCTTTACATTGCTTATCGACGAGGTTCACCTCTTCTTCACTGATGCACTACCTGTTGCCAATGCGTTAGCAGAAACATGTCGACCCCTCATCGTTGCAAAACGCATCGAAGATGATCTTCTCCCTCTTGCCAACGTCGATCAGGTCAACATGGCCCACCTTCGTTTTGTGGCCTATTTCATCATCATCCCAACTCGGATCCTTCTTGCTGTGCTCGTCGATCTATATTCATACATTCCTAATGAATAACCTCTCAACGCCTAATTAGATCGGTGGTCACTGATTTCTTACTGTGCCTGACCCACTTCATATTGCAGTCAAGTTTGTTGTGTCCCCAGTGGCTTGTTTGCTTTGCGTTTCTTGATGTTGTGACTAAATTTTCGTTGTTAAAGCATCGCTTAGCATCAGATGGGTTAACCACAACACCTATTAGTCTTGCACTGGTTCTGAAACGCATTTTAGGAGAAATTTGTTCCTTTCAGCGCCTAGACAGTACAAAGCACACTGAACGTCAGTTGGCTGTTTTGGCAGATTTGTAATTTTGTGCGATTGATGCATCATTGCAACGCCAATGAACGATTTAAGAGTCTATATATCACATATGGCACTGGAACTGGCATAATTTAATTTGGGTGAAGCATCAACGAACGCAGAACCCAAACTTCCATTAAAAAATGCCTTTGAGCTCAATTTTACGGCGCCTTTCAAAGTGAAAATTTCATGACAAAACAGGTTAGTCATATGATTTTTGATATTACGATTCCAACGCAACTCACAGAATCGAAATTCGATGCCTGGAAGTGCCAAAACGATTGCCAGGAAGTTCTCGCCGAAACCAGTCTCTCAGCCGCGGCAACGATGAAATGTTCGAATGGCATGCTAAATCATTTCGCTAGGAGTGCCTTTTCACGTACTTCGCAATGCATAAGACGACACTCCAATCCGACGTCATATGGGCAAGGTATGAGTCTTTAACTCCCCCCAACAATGGTGTTCACTGTTGACACAGGTCCGTGTTCTTGGATTCTCGCCTCGACGCAAAATTGACCAGGGTAAAATGTTTGTGTTTTGTAAGTTACTTTAAAGTTTAATGTCCTAAATTTAAATATAAATCATTTGAATTTAAAATACCATTAAACTAATTATAAAATAGACAAATGTGTTATCAACATTTTTTTTTCTGGTTTTCTCACCTACCCTTTCCATCAAAGGCATGTTGATTGTTATATACATAGGGTAAAACTTTTCACGTCATTATGGTTGAGGCCTTTGTTTGTAGTTTTCTTTCCTTCATCGAGATTGGGTTAATGTGAAGTGGGGGAAGAAGGTATGGATGGTAAGAATAAAACACTTTCAATTGCCTTTGAACCTGAACTTTAGGATGAGACATCCGTTGCTCATTAGCTGGGCGTAAGCACCAATTACGCCCAACGTAGAACTAACCCACGCACTCATACGATTTTGTTTTATTCAAGCCGACAACCATGAAATAATGAGAACGTCCTCAAGCCAACCAGAGGAGATAAAATGAAATGCTCCGCTACCAATCGGCAGAGTTAAGACAAAGTATGCCGATGCCAATCAGCAGAATTAAGACAAAGTATGCCGATGAACATCGACAGGGTTGAGAACAAGTCCGCCGAATGGTCGTCGAAGGCAATGAAGCAAGTATGCTGATGCTATCGGCAACCATAAGGGCGTTAGATCTGATGCATAATGGAGGCCATACGAGAAGCTAATTCAACCAACATGAAGCGCAAAGTTTCACAAAACAAGGGGCGGGTTTGCCACTGAGTCAACGCCAATTTGAAAAACGGGCAAGCCTTATTCTGGGCGGATTCATTGTTTAACTGTTACCCTGTTTTTTGCAAAATGACAAAGATTTCACACCTCTAACTGTTCAACAAACTCGAAAGTCCGGACAGGAAAAAACGTTTTCCATTGTATTGGATGCTGAGGAAGACTCCCTACCCACTTGGACGTTTTCTATTACGCATCTGCTCATACAACGTTACAAGAAACAAACCCACACGTCCAACTACGAATTTCAGGATAATTGCAGAATTTAGGGCTTTCAATTTTAATATATGAGGAGAGTAAGAGTCCTGCCGATGAAAAATAAATCCACGCAACTCGGACGTTCTATCCTCAGGCAATGTTGGCCCACACATCAATGGTTATCGATTTTTATTATTATTATAATTGGAAGAGTTGTGGGGAGAAATTTCGTTGGCATAAATGAGACAAGTCGGGATTAAAGATAGATATACCAGCTAAGCCGTTCGATTGCAAGGTCACTTGGGATCGGTTCCAGAGGGTTTTCGATTTGACACAAAGGGAGAATAACAAAGAAACTTATGGAAGAAGCAACACACACCAAACAACGATGTATACCAAGGACGTTTGTCAAATCAACACGCAGGGCTCCCATCAATCTATGGACTTTGCAATTGGTACGTAGAACAAGTTGCACGCCTTTCCAAGCGAGATAGGGAGCAAACGAGAAAATCAGAGCCAATAAGAAGAACTGCTCCGAAGGTCATCGAAGATTTTGAGAACTCCTCCGAAGACATCGAAGATTTTGAGAAGAACTCCTCCGAAGATTTCGACAATTTTGAGAAGAACTTCTTCGAAGGTCATCGGGAATCTTGAAAGGAACCTCACCGATGGTCATCGCCGATCTTGAGAAGAACCTCGCCGCTTGTCATTGACGACCATGAGGGCATTGAATCTGATGCAAATGAAGAGGGCCTTTTATTAATCCTAATAATATCATCATAAGATTCACGAACATTTTGATGATGGGTTTTAAGGGAATCTTTCTCAAACCTGTGAACAATTTGGCAAATGGATAAAATTTGTCTTATGAAAATTGCAAAACTTGCATTGTGTATCGAACAATGCCACAGGAACTTCACGCTTCTTCAAATAATGATCTTCTCATGGATTGTGAAATAAGTGGTACACTTCACCAAGCTTTTTGAATGCAACAGAGGACATTTTGGCGAGGGGTGAATGCTAATTTCTTTAACAGATGCCAATGTCGTGGGCAATGTTTTTAAAGTTCCTTTTGAAACCCTATCAACAGATGAACCTATCTCTCAAATCCACCGAAGGGAATGCTCTTATATNGTTTCAATTTTAATATATGAGGAGAGTAAGAGTCCTGCCGATGAAAAATAAATCCACGCAACCCGGACGTTCTATCCTCAGGCAATGTTGGCCCACACATCAATGGTTATCGATTTTTATTATTATTATAACTGGAAGAGTTGTGGGGAGAAATTTCGTTGGCATAAATGAGACAAGTCGGGATTAAAGATAGATATACTAGCTAAGTCGTTCGATTGCAAGGTCACTTGGGATCGGTTCCAGAGGGTTTTCGATTTGACACAAAGGGAGAATAACAAAGAAACTTATGGAAGGCAACACACACCAAACAACGATATATACCAAGGACGTTTGTCAAATCAACACGCAGGGCTCCCATCAATCTATGGACTTTGCAATTGGTATGTAGAACAAGTTGCACGCCTTTCCAAGCGAGATAGGGAGCAAACGAGAAAATCAGAGCCAATAAGAAGAACTGCTCCGAAGGTCATCGAAGATTTTGAGAAGAACTCCTCCGAAGACATCGACAATTTTGAGAAGAACTTCTCTGAAGGTCATCGGGAATCTTGAAAGGAACCTCACCGATGGTCATCGCCGATCTTGAGAAGAACCTCACCGCTTGTCATTGACGACCATGAGGGCATTGAATCTGATGCAAATGAAGAGGGCCTTTTATTAATCCTAATAATATCATCATAAGATTCACGAACATTTCGATGACGGGTTTTAAGGGAATCTTTCTCAAACCTGTGAACAATTTGGCAAATGGATAAAATTTGTCTTATGAAAATTGCAAAACTTGCATTGTGTATCGAACAATGCCACGGGAACTTCACGCTTCTCCAAATAATGATCTTCGCATGGATTGTGAAATAAGTGGTACACTTCACCAAGCTTTTTGAATGCAGCAGAGGACATTTTGGCGAGGGGTGACTGCTAATTTCTTTAACAGATGCCAATGTCGTGGGCAATGTTTTTAAAGTTCCTTTTGAAACCCTATCAACAGATGAACCTATCTCTCAAATCCACCGAAGGGAATGCTCTTATATGCCCAGACAACTTCAAATTCATAATGACATTTGTTAGCCGCAAAGAGGAGGTATTGTACATCGTAAGGGAGAAATTACAAAAAAGTGATTATTTCTCTCTCCTTGATTATGAATGGAACATGTCAAACGAACATGATAGTAAACTTGACTTCTACTTGGGAGCTAATCTTGCCACGACTATAGCTAAACAATGGTCTTGAGGTGGTTCATTTTTTTTTTATTATTGATGAGGATGACCCCATCTTGATGGATGGACCCAGAACATCACAAAAAAATCCAAGGTGGAGGAGTTGCATAGCAAAAGGAGTGGGTTAGAACGAACTTCTACTCAGTTGGAGAAGAACCTAACAAAATTTTATTCAAGACGTTGAGTTNCGACAGAGACAGATCTAGGGGTCACAACTGTAGCATATTGAAGAGCCAAAAGGGTTTCATTGAAACCGGGTCTTTTTACTCTTGTGTTATAGTTTCAGGGAGGGAAGAACATGTATTTTGCATTTGTTTCTATGATTCAGTCTATTTTCCTGCACTCTTGACTTGTATCTATGGCTTCGTTGTCCAACATCATGCTGGAAGGAAACCAAAAGTTCTCTGGGAAGAACTACAATACGTGGAAGCAACATATGTTGGCCATTTTTGAGTATAGGTGTTTGTCAGATATCGTTCTTGACAAGACAACCTAACCCACTGTTGCGGGTAAAGACTAGGACAAGTTTGATGGACAAGGCAGAGAAGCAATGATACTGCTCAAGTTGTCCGTGACGGATGAGATGCTTCCTGAGGTTCAAACCGAGAAGAATTCCGCCACAATTTGGAAGCACTTGAAAGATGTGCATGAGACTTCAGACAAGGGCCGAGCCTTCTTCTTGAAGAACATGCTATTTTCAATCACGATGAGTGAGGGTGCATCAATCATTACATGAGGACTTACTCAAGATCAAGGACATATGAGAATAGTTGGAGGCCATTGATCGGAAGATGGAAGAAGAGGACATGGTGGTAATCACGTTGAAAAGCTTACCATGTGTTTATGAGCACTTCATAGAGACCCTAAACATCACTGCTACAGATGTTGACTTGAAGTTTGGAGAGTTGTGTAATAAGCTCTTATATAGATGGAAGAAACAATTTGGTAGCAACAGTGAGATTGAGGGTTCAAAACATGCCTTTGCAACTAATGTCAAGGGAAAAAGAAAATGTGCAAAGAAGAATGGTCAGGGTAATGGTGAGGATTCAACCAAGGGCTCGAAGACCATCACCTGTCACTACTGTGGAAAGGCAGGACATATGAAGCATTGTAGGAAAAGGTTGGTAGATAAAAAATCCAACAAGGGAGGGCCTCAACAAAAGGTTCATGTCGCAGAGCACACAAAAGAGGAGTCAACCTTCAATGCATTCATGGCCATGACACAAGCAGATCAGTCCAGGTCATTTGCTTGGTTCATCAATTCAGGGGCATCACGACACTTCACCAACAAGAAGGATTGGTTCATAGAGTATTCACCTTGTTCATCCAAGGATTTTGTGATCTTTGGTGGTGGGGAGGAGTATACTATAGTTGGCAGAGGAAATGCACAGATTTCCTGTGGAGGGAAAATGCTCATGTTCCTCATTGTCTACTTTGTGCCAAGTATGGAGCTTAATCTGCTTTTAGTCAGTCGGATTATGAGGCACGACCCCCATCTAGATGTCAACTTTAGGAATCACAAATGCTACATAGTTGATAGGGAGACCAAGAAGACTAACACTTGCTGTGGAGGATCACGGGATGTTCAGATTGGTGGATATTAGACAGGTCAAAGAGCATGCACTAGCAGCTAAGAGTGCATTTGACATCAGTGCCTGTTGCGCACGCACAACAACCTCCCAATTTTCTTCTCTTAGCATCTCTCTAAGATAAGAAATTGGGCCCCCCTCCAATTCTCGCTACTAGGACCCTCACCCTCTCTCTGGCATACAAGCGGCTAAGCCTTAGTTTTCCTCTCACTCTCCCCGCCTTCTCATTTGCAACTTCTCTTCCAATCACTTCAACCTATCTCAGTCACAGTTCAACGAGTTCCCTCTTCCAACGCTGACACATAGCGTATCGACAAACGATCCTTCTTCCACTGTCGCGTTGGCACGCCATTGATTTCTTTGCCTATACATAAGCCACCTCCCTATGAACTTGGCTGATGCACCAACGTGCCTCCGCTAAACCTCACTGACGCATGTCTTTCTCACCAACGATGTGCACGTTATCAACGTGGACACATTAGTAGTGTCCACACGATTATCTTCGCCACGCACACGCCTTCTACCGACTGGCTTCCTTCCAATTGCGCCGATACATCACATGACGACGACGCTCCGTCCCTTTTGCTTCTTTACATTGCTTATCGACGAGGTTCACCTCTTCTTCACTGATGCACTACCTGTTGCCAATGCGTTAGCAGAAACATGTCGACCCCTCATCGTTGCAAAACGCATCGAAGATGATCTTCTCCCTCTTGCCAACGTCGATCAGGTCAACATGGCCCACCTTCGTTTTGTGGCCTATTTCATCATCATCCCAACTCGGATCCTTCTTGCTGTGCTCGTCGATCTATATTCATACATTCCTAATGAATAACCTCTCAACGCCTAATTAGATCGGTGGTCACTGATTTCTTACTGTGCCTGACCCACTTCATATTGCAGTCAAGTTTGTTGTGTCCCCAGTGGCTTGTTTGCTTTGCGTTTCTTGATGTTGTGACTAAATTTTCGTTGTTAAAGCATCGCTTAGCATCAGATGGGTTAACCACAACACCTATTAGTCTTGCACTGGTTCTGAAACGCATTTTAGGAGAAATTTGTTCCTTTCAGCGCCTAGACAGTACAAAGCACACTGAACGTCAGTTGGCTGTTTTGGCAGATTTGTAATTTTGTGCGATTGATGCATCATTGCAACGCCAATGAACGATTTAAGAGTCTATATATCACATATGGCACTGGAACTGGCATAATTTAATTTGGGTGAAGCATCAACGAACGCAGAACCCAAACTTCCATTAAAAAATGCCTTTGAGCTCAATTTTACGGCGCCTTTCAAAGTGAAAATTTCATGACAAAACAGGTTAGTCATATGATTTTTGATATTACGATTCCAACGCAACTCACAGAATCGAAATTCGATGCCTGGAAGTGCCAAAACGATTGCCAGGAAGTTCTCGCCGAAACCAGTCTCTCAGCCGCGGCAACGATGAAATGTTCGAATGGCATGCTAAATCATTTCGCTAGGAGTGCCTTTTCACGTACTTCGCAATGCATAAGACGACACTCCAATCCGACGTCATATGGGCAAGGTATGAGTCTTTAACTCCCCCCAACAATGGTGTTCACTGTTGACACAGGTCCGTGTTCTTGGATTCTCGCCTCGACGCAAAATTGACCAGGGTAAAATGTTTGTGTTTTGTAAGTTACTTTAAAGTTTAATGTCCTAAATTTAAATATAAATCATTTGAATTTAAAATACCATTAAACTAATTATAAAATAGACAAATGTGTTATCAACATTTTTTTTTCTGGTTTTCTCACCTACCCTTTCCATCAAAGGCATGTTGATTGTTATATACATAGGGTAAAACTTTTCACGTCATTATGGTTGAGGCCTTTGTTTGTAGTTTTCTTTCCTTCATCGAGATTGGGTTAATGTGAAGTGGGGGAAGAAGGTATGGATGGTAAGAATAAAACACTTTCAATTGCCTTTGAACCTGAACTTTAGGATGAGACATCCGTTGCTCATTAGCTGGGCGTAAGCACCAATTACGCCCAACGTAGAACTAACCCACGCACTCATACGATTTTGTTTTATTCAAGCCGACAACCATGAAATAATGAGAACGTCCTCAAGCCAACCAGAGGAGATAAAATGAAATGCTCCGCTACCAATCGGCAGAGTTAAGACAAAGTATGCCGATGCCAATCAGCAGAATTAAGACAAAGTATGCCGATGAACATCGACAGGGTTGAGAACAAGTCCGCCGAATGGTCGTCGAAGGCAATGAAGCAAGTATGCTGATGCTATCGGCAACCATAAGGGCGTTAGATCTGATGCATAATGGAGGCCATACGAGAAGCTAATTCAACCAACATGAAGCGCAAAGTTTCACAAAACAAGGGGCGGGTTTGCCACTGAGTCAACGCCAATTTGAAAAACGGGCAAGCCTTATTCTGGGCGGATTCATTGTTTAACTGTTACCCTGTTTTTTGCAAAATGACAAAGATTTCACACCTCTAACTGTTCAACAAACTCGAAAGTCCGGACAGGAAAAAACGTTTTCCATTGTATTGGATGCTGAGGAAGACTCCCTACCCACTTGGACGTTTTCTATTACGCATCTGCTCATACAACGTTACAAGAAACAAACCCACACGTCCAACTACGAATTTCAGGATAATTGCAGAATTTAGGGCTTTCAATTTTAATATATGAGGAGAGTAAGAGTCCTGCCGATGAAAAATAAATCCACGCAACTCGGACGTTCTATCCTCAGGCAATGTTGGCCCACACATCAATGGTTATCGATTTTTATTATTATTATAATTGGAAGAGTTGTGGGGAGAAATTTCGTTGGCATAAATGAGACAAGTCGGGATTAAAGATAGATATACCAGCTAAGCCGTTCGATTGCAAGGTCACTTGGGATCGGTTCCAGAGGGTTTTCGATTTGACACAAAGGGAGAATAACAAAGAAACTTATGGAAGAAGCAACACACACCAAACAACGATGTATACCAAGGACGTTTGTCAAATCAACACGCAGGGCTCCCATCAATCTATGGACTTTGCAATTGGTACGTAGAACAAGTTGCACGCCTTTCCAAGCGAGATAGGGAGCAAACGAGAAAATCAGAGCCAATAAGAAGAACTGCTCCGAAGGTCATCGAAGATTTTGAGAACTCCTCCGAAGACATCGAAGATTTTGAGAAGAACTCCTCCGAAGATTTCGACAATTTTGAGAAGAACTTCTTCGAAGGTCATCGGGAATCTTGAAAGGAACCTCACCGATGGTCATCGCCGATCTTGAGAAGAACCTCGCCGCTTGTCATTGACGACCATGAGGGCATTGAATCTGATGCAAATGAAGAGGGCCTTTTATTAATCCTAATAATATCATCATAAGATTCACGAACATTTTGATGATGGGTTTTAAGGGAATCTTTCTCAAACCTGTGAACAATTTGGCAAATGGATAAAATTTGTCTTATGAAAATTGCAAAACTTGCATTGTGTATCGAACAATGCCACAGGAACTTCACGCTTCTTCAAATAATGATCTTCTCATGGATTGTGAAATAAGTGGTACACTTCACCAAGCTTTTTGAATGCAACAGAGGACATTTTGGCGAGGGGTGAATGCTAATTTCTTTAACAGATGCCAATGTCGTGGGCAATGTTTTTAAAGTTCCTTTTGAAACCCTATCAACAGATGAACCTATCTCTCAAATCCACCGAAGGGAATGCTCTTATATGCCCAGACAACTTCAAATTCATAATGACATTTGTTAGCCGCAAAGAGGAGGTATTGTACATCGTAAGGGAGAAATTACAAAAAAGTGATTATTTCTCTCTCCTTGATTATGAATGGAACATGTCAAACGAACATGATAGTAAACTTGACTTCTACTTGGGAGCTAATCTTGCCACGACTATAGCTAAACAATGGTCTTGAGGTGGTTCATTTTTTTTTTATTATTGATGAGGATGACCCCATCTTGATGGATGGACCCAGAACATCACAAAAAAATCCAAGGTGGAGGAGTTGCATAGCAAAAGGAGTGGGTTAGAACGAACTTCTACTCAGTTGGAGAAGAACCTAACAAAATTTTATTCAAGACGTTGAGTTGCTAAAGGAGATTCGAAACAAAATTGATCTCGTGGAACCTTAAAATCAGTGAATTGGTGGGACAAGTTGCTTGACCTCACAGGTTATAAGAATAGTGTAACATCCCCATCCGGTATGACTCCTACGATGTATAACCGGTAAAAACACCCTTAATTTTTTTTTTTTTACTAGTTTCTTCTGTGTGTGTGTGTAGGAAGGTAATACTGACATTATACTCAACATCACAACACGACGACGAACACAACGCATGCAACTCACGCAACAACAACATAACAACCTAACATAAAAGCACATCAAGCACCTGGAAGCAAAGTACGACATTCAATCGAAGAAGAATAAGAGTGACTACCTGCCCGTCCTACCTTGCAATGGTTAGGACCTCCAGGTCACATAAACAACGCTCAAGCCCAGGTTCCCATCGATTTTGACCATTTAAGGTCTCAAGGCTGGCGACTGTTCTGAGGAACAAGGAGGTGTCTACATCCCACCCGACACAAGCAGACCAAGCCTACTAAGCTAAGGACAATCATCCTAACAACCTAACACACCCAAAATTAACTACATAAGTAACTAGAACCCTTCAATGAGCAAACCAAGCACATTAAATGTTTACAACCAAGTACAATCATTAATTGTAATGAACAACAACACCCTCAACGGGAAGCGCAAGCTAAAAACGACTTCGCCAATATCCCGATCAATCGTCGAGTCAAGCTAGTCAATAATTACAGTCTATTTAATCATCTATTACGAGCCCAATTTAGCATGTCTAAAATGCAATATGACATTAAGGTACAATCTAAATTAGCCTTAAAACCAATCCATTTGTGCAATTTTAAATTACAAATTGCCATCAAGGTACCATCTAATTCAACGTTAAATGGACATCAATTAGCAACTCTGAACTTCGACTTGGCTAATAATTAAAAATATAATTAATCATTAATTATAATCTAACTAGCTTGTCTAAATTATAAATTAGCCATTAACTTGCAATCAATAGACATTAAATACAACTAATCTAGCAAAGTTAAAAGGTGCAATCCAATCTTTACTCACCAATCAATTAAATCATTAACACAACCTATAGGGTCACATCTATTTTAATCCAAATCTCCATCCAACTAGCCATTAATCTTGGTAACAATAGTAACAATCTTAACTAGAATGCCACCATTAAAATAAATAATAAAGCAAATAACAAGGCATTTAACATAAAGCAAATAACAAGGCATTTAATAACAAATAACCTGGCATTTAACATAAAGCAAATAACAAGGCATTAAAATAAAGAATAAAGCAAATAACAAGGCATTTAATAATATTCACTACCAGGCAAAGGTAAAAATCAGGGCGTAAACGCTGAAGCAAGCTGGCGGCCTAGACTGATGTCATTACAGGTTAAAAGGCGAAGTCAGCCATTTAGGCAACTAGTGGCTATTTAATCAACAAGAAGGAATCTGTTGACCCTTCCAGTGCTGTAGCAATTATTCTGGCGAATAATAAGGTAATTAATTTAGCATTACACATTGCAACTATCATGGCTATTAACTGTAGCAATTAACATGACAATTAGTGTGGCCTTCAACTTAGCAATTAATCAGGACCAATTCTCAGAGTAAAATTTTCATTGAACAGGCTTAACATGTCAAGACTCATAATAACAATTTACAGAGAACGACTCTAGAGAATCATAAGGAGGTTACTGCAATAAAAGAACAATCCAACCTTATTGTTGTTTGCATCTAGCGCTGGTTCCCAACCCAAATAGTCTACTACCAAGTGCATCAGTTCAATACTGAGCATTTTGAACAGGTAACCCAACATGGCTGGGCATTTTGATCACAGAGGTAGGATAATAAGCAAAAGACCTAAATCCTCTGCAAGGCTCTAAGACTCGTGATCTAAGTATGCGACAGGTCAATTCACAGAAGTTTTCTGGCTGGCATTAAATTGTGGAAACTTTTAACCACAGTAACCCCATAAAAAGGAAATCGAGACTGTTGAATGGGAAGGTTAATTTGTCACAGAAATCATCAACACTTTGCAAATAGCATTCCTCTTGGCAGAGGCGAGAAATGGCTGTCAATCAATGAAATAGATAAGTACGTCTGATAGAAGCTAAATGAAATAATCCTCATTTGAATTACCTAATTCATCGTGCATAATGTATTCCACTCTTCAGAAAGTCCTTAGCCCAAGCACACGCAGAGTCTAAAGAACCAAGCGACATCAACTTAAAAATTACCCATAACTATAAGGGCAATCGCTGTGCCACGCAACAACAAAATGCAGGCTGCAATTTCTAGCAATTGTGCCCAATCCATAGCAACTCAACAATCATAAACGCTACGCATCTAAGGGGTGAACGTGTACAAGGATACACCAGCAGGACAATCAAACTTTCCGTCATTAAAAAGGACAATCGTTGTACCTATCCTGTCAAAACGTTCCTCAATAAACACTCACTCAAGAAGTCGCACAGGTAAAAAAA
>JZKD02S2360998.1:4641-18532 GCA_000966675.3 Picea glauca | reverse complement strand
GCTTGCAACCTTTTCCAAATTGCAATATTGATTCACCTTTTTTTTCTTGGTTTGGTTTGAGTCTTGCAAAGTTTTTGGTTATTTGATTGATTGAAAAGGTCTACAAAGGTTTGTTGGTCTTAAGTTACTTTTTAAAACTTTCCTCTTTGAATTATTTGAGACTTTATTCTTACCAAAACCTAGCTTGGATTTCTCTTTCTTGCTACTTATTTTGTCAAGACATTTGAGTGATTTCTCTTTTTCATCATTGAGTTCTTGATTGAATGGGTTATTCCCTACTTGTTTTCTTTTAGTTCTCATCACTTTGAGTGCACTTTGTTTGATTGTTTTTTTCCTCATAGTTATTTGTATCAAACTTAGATCTCTTTCATTTGAAAGTTAAGAAGAAAAAAGTTTTTATATCTCCTTGCATATTTAATCAAACGAAGAAATTTTGTATTCATTAGGAAGTTTTCTTTGGTTTATGTTTGGAAAAAGAGCTAGTTTTGCATGTGCATTTCAATTTTCGGAAAACTTTTCTCAGCATTTTGGCATCATATTGATCCTAGAAATTTAAAGTTGCATTGTTTTGAGTGTTTTCTTTTGTTAAGAAGAATAAAAATATTCTCCTTCCCATACGTAGAATTCATCAAAAGAAAGAACTGCATAACATTCTTTTGCATTCTTTTTTATTCGAGTCTCTTACACATCATCAGTTTCATCTCTGTGAACCCTTTGAGTTAAAATCCATTAAAATCAACCATGCACTAATAAAGTCAACTCGAATAATTTTTGTTTTTAGAACACCAACAATAGTTGTGGATTAGGGTCTTTGGACTAGGTGAAGTGATAAAATTTTCCAAGACTACTAAAGAGACTGTAGAACACTAAAGAGCGTATAAATCTGACTTTTGTATAAGAATATATGTGAACCCCTCTCACATAGGGGATAAAAGAGAGGTCGCGTGTAGGAGAGCATCGAATATTACCCCTTCAAAGATTAACCAATCGTAGCAGAAATATCATATATTGGGGGTTGTTCTTGAGAAACCACTGGTTTCATTTGGTCTAGGTGCTTCGAGAACTCTGAATCTGTTTGGGTTCATCTGGAGTCCTATCGTTCCACTTGTATTCAATTCTCTTGAAGAGATTCAGGCTTTGATATCCTACCCATATGTTCGGTCCCGACTGTTGGTTGTACCCCCTAGAGGCTGACCACAAGTTGGTAACCTTAGTGGCCTTTCCTAGGTACCTGTAGAGGTGAATGTGGGGGGATTCCCATGATACCTGGGGCAGACGTCGTATCACACTCTCAGTACCCTTGGAGGGTGATCCCATGAAAGTGAGGGTTTCTTTCACCGAGAAGGGTTGTTATGTGTAGGTCGGGGTAACTTCTTCTCACTTATTCATTGGTGGTTTGATATGTCATCTTCGAAAGATTCTTAAATCTGGTGTTTCTTGGTTGATTGCTTTTAGTTTTCATAGGATTTTGTTTCTTTTTCTTTCATAGTCAGCTTTAAGATCATATTTTTTCGAATATAAAAGGTATGTAACATGGCACTCATGAACCACAACATAATATTACTTATGAACCAACGATCATAGATCACACTTCTAAAACTGGGAGCGTCGCTCCTGGAAGTGGCCATCACGTTGAAGAACTGGTCCCAACCTTCATAGAAATGTTGGAATATTTTGTGAATCCTCCATTTACTTATCCACTTAGATGACCACTCTTTGATCCACTGTCCACGAGATACTTTGATTCCTTTTCTTCTTACTATTTACCACCCGGTTCCACCACTATGCCATCCTTTGGCATGAACCCAGTGATTATTGGTTTTCCTGAAGGACTTGCAAATTCATATTTTTACACAACTCTCGTAGTTGATATGTTGGTGCTTATTCTTTACCGGAAACAACAGTGACCCAGGTAACCTTGACTCAACCACTTGCACATTCATCTCCTAAGTGAATTCGCAAGTTCTTCAGGAAAACCAATAATCAATTCCTTTGAAGTCAATTCGTTCACACGAACAAGGTTACACAAGATAATCAACATCCATCTAACACATCATAGATTAGTACTCCCAACATTGGAGGTCAATATTCAATGGGAGGCCAACCTTCAGCTGTGGGGAAACCTTCAGTTGTAGGGAAATGTTTTATAGGGGGGAAACCTACATGGTTTCAACATCAACCAACATGGGGGAGAACCAGTCCTGCAAGTCCTTCTATCCCTACTACCATTGGACTGTATCCTGGACATCCATTTCCAGGAGTTGTGAATCCTTTGTCGACTCAACCCAATCCAATGGGAATTCCTCTGTAAGGAAATATTCCCTATCAATCTGTAAACCCCACAATTCAAATGCAATAGTCCCTTCCACCACCATAAATAGGGGGATCAACAGGTCAACCACAGTACGTAGGAGTTCCATCTGTTCAATCACAATACATGGGCGAAAAAACAAGACAACCACCTTACATAGGTGGACAACCCAGACAACCACCGTATATGGGAGGACCATCTAGTTTTTTCACTTCACCACAACATGGATACAGTCCTATTGGTGTTCCTACGAAATATGGTTGTCACCAGTATCAACAAATTAACCAACAAATACCATTATTGTCTATGTTAGATCCTCCATATTTGTCATGTTTAACAAACGATTCCATCCTTCATTCCCCGTTTTGGCCCACCATCCCTTCCAAATTACCATCTAACATTCTAAAATTTGACAGAAAACCTGGGGAGGATCCTAACAATCATATTATGACTTTTCACTTATGGTGTTCTTCCAACTCTTTGATGGACGATTCCATTCGTCTTATAATTTTTCAGAGAACACATACAAGTGTGACAACAAAATGGTACATTGAACTGCCACGTAACTCTTTTGTTGGCTTTAATTCTCTTTCCATGGATATCCTAACGTGTCTTCAGTTGCCTATACGATACGAGGCTAGTACATAACTTTTGACCTCTCTTTGGAAATCATCTTCCACCCACATCTTTGATCATATTCATGAGTGGATATGATGAAGACGATTGATTAAAGCTCCAATTTCGGACCAACTCCTCGTGGATTGGTTTACAAAGTCGTTCTTGACTCCCATCGCCCACAATTTTTCTATGGGAAACGTAGTTACTAAATATAAGGCTACTAGTCGTGCACAATATTTGGACTTGGTTTATTCCCAGTATGGAACACTTTACGATCTGATCCCTAATGCTCCTCGTTTGTCGAATGATCCATCCAGACCTGCTCTGGAATATAGTTCCATTCTAAACACCACAACTACTTCCGCTCCTTCTCAAACCTCCAAGGTGAATGTCATCCAATCCACTTCATCTTAGCAACCAGAAGGTAATGATAAAAACAAGGGAAAATACAAGAAACCTTGTAATGAACAAGATAATACTAAGTCTATTGATACTCAACTGACAAGGAAACCTAATCATCCTTGTATGATTTGTGGGGAATACCACTACAAGAAATACTTCCCTCATCGTGATGTTGTGAAATATCTGAAGGGTACCTCCCATCCAGTTCAACAACAACACTTGGTTGCACAAAGCCCTATTCCTCTGCAAGGAGGCGACCTAGGTCATTCCCACCATGGGGATGCTTCCACAAGCTCCTTTGAGGTTTACATGTTTAATACGGTTAATGTCACAACTCGTGCAAATACCTATGACACCCCTCCAAGTGATCAAACTAAATGGAAGGTTGTCGACTATCCTTCTAACTCTACTCCTCTTCCATCTTCCAATCCTCTTCAGATTGAGAAGTTGATTTATGACGAAGTATTATGCTTTCCCAAAAGAATAATTCAAAAAGAAACATTTAATCCAAATTACCTCGCTACCCAAAACTACAACAACGTTGAATATTTGGCGCAAGAGACTTGTGCCATGTCTACCCTCGAAGTTCTACAACACTTTCCCAGTCAACATAGAACCCCATTGTTAGCCATTGGAGACATGGATCATGAGGAGTCGAAACTAATTATGTTTAACCTAGATTATTTTAAGGAGAGAGTCTCCCACCACTTAGCATTCCAAATTCAAGTTTTGGTTGGTGGGAAGAACATTCATCGTACTGTTTTGGATGAGGGAGCCTCAAATTGTGTCATGTCTTTGCCTTGTTGGAGATCCCTTGGTTCTCCTACACTTATTCCATACCCAACCACCCTGAAAGCATTTGATGGACATGGATTCCAACCTCACTGACTCTTTAAATATTTCATTGCGACTTTGAAGGGTAACACTATTTCGGTTGATATTGAAGTAGTCGATGCACCCCTGGATTATAATTTTTTACTTGGTCGTAGTTGGTTCTATGCAATGACTTCCATCGCATCTTTGGTGTTTCATATCTTATGATTTCCCCATCAAGGAAAGATTATCAATATTGACCAACTTGTGTATACAACTCCAGATCTCAAAAAAGTTGCAGCAAATAATGTCCCTTTTCTAGGACATAATAATTTTGAGAGTGTAGGTGTAGGTATTCTCAAGGATTCCTCGCTCATGGGGTTGTTTCCTTTGCCTACTCTTCCCATAGTGCAGGTTTCCACCTTAAACATGATTTCGTCTCATGAATGACACTCCTTCGATTCATCTCTTCCATTGGTAGTACCTAGTCTCGATGAGCATAGTTCATTGTCTCTATCAAGATCTTTCAAAAATGAAATAGACCCCCCCCCCTTTACGATCTATTCTCAATCTGGATCAAGTAATTGAATCTTTTTTTCCTCCGCCTAGTGAAAATTATTCCATTAGTAACCAAAAACCTAAACGAGGAAAGAAGAAGAGTCATTGGAGGAAATGACGCTTGGGGGGCAGGTCTCCAACCTTTGGACATCATGCTGGAGAAAAACTACCAAATTTTTCCAAGGAAGCTAGGGGAAAACTACCTCTAGAGAGACACACTACTAGGAGTGATCCTTGTTCAAAGGTCATTCCCATCGTAATGTAATAGTATTTTTATATAACGAGCTTAGTATTTTTTCTTTCTCATGCTCACAAATACATGAGAATACATTACCAAGCTTATTCTTGTTCTTTCTCGTGCTCATAATTACATGAGAATGTGTCCGAGTATACTTTTCTCACTTTTTCAGACTCCTAAAGGTTATATGAAAAAAGGAACCCTGTGGAGTTTCCTTTAATCTCTTTTCAGACTCTCTAAACATGAAAATATTTCTAAGTTATCTTGCTTCCTTTCACACTCATTAAAAGGTTTGAAAGGGAGTCTTTTGGGTGATAGTTTATCTCTTTTTCAGCCTTGTGAGACTAATTATGAAAAATGAACAGTCTAATCAAGCATGATTAGAAGAGTTCTTTGTTGTATCATTTTATAATTTTTCGGACCTCAGAGACTAAACATCACGAAAAAGTACAACCCTGGAGTCGCCTTTAAGTTATTTTCAGACTTTCTAAACATGAAAAACCATCGATTTTTCCTTCTCTCGACTCACTAAACTACACATTGAAGGATCCATATGGGAACAAACCGTTAATTCTTCTAGTTCATTAAATAAAGGAAGAGGATCTTACTGAAGGTGATTTATATCGAGCATGTGTTACCCTCCTCAAGCTCATTAAATGAAAAAGAGGCACTCATCTATCTGGGTGGGGGGAAAATTGAAGGAAGTGGGTCAAGTTTTTGGCAATCTTTTATGGTAGTTATTTTCTCCCTTGAACATCGAACCTGTTTTCATCTCGTCTTACAGTTCGGTAATCCACTTATCTCTGAGTCATACCAATTCCATGTGTCATCATACTTTTTCATCTAGTCTAAGAGTGCTCTTATTGCCATCACATTACATTCTTGGTAATTGTCAGGTCAATGCTGCCAAGTCAGTTGTCATGCCTCATCATGTTCAAGGGAAGTTTCACTTCAAACCATCCATCTACAGTATTTCCAGTTTCCATTTCCTGTGTTATTCCATACTTATTCAATTCACCATCTTACATCACTTTCTTGTGTCAGTTTCGTGTCGATGATGGGGGATACATCAAGGCCCTTCTTCGATGAGTATTTTCATGTCGACTTCAACACATCATCCATGAATTATACTTAGAAACCAGTTAGTACCTTGTGAAATTCATGCCTCAATGGTAAGCCTCCTCACTTTTGATAGTGGGTTTACATCATTGACCTCTGATCGGATGATTTCATGAATGTTCAACCTTAGCTCATTTATTCACATTCCATGGAATGTACTAGGGTACCTTGGGATTCATTGAAATAATTCATGATTTCCCTCACACTTGTTAACAGTATACATCGATGATCAGTAATCAAGTGGTTTCTACCATGTTCGACATTAAAACATCTATTCACATGTCTAGATTCGTACCATATCAAGATTGGGACAAAGATCCTGGGATGTGATTTCACTCTATTATTTTATTTTCCCAATATGTGAAGCAAATAATTTGAACATGTTGATATATATATATTGTCACATAGATCCACATTGTATTGGTCTGTGTCTATGTTTTATCATCTCATAGCTACACTGTGTATTTTTTGTGGCTATGATCAGTTCATGTCATGGAGGTATGCATCCACATTGTGTCTTTGGTGGCCATATACTTAATCAATATTTTTCATGGATCCGCAATGTATTGGTCAACGGTTGTTCTTTGAGTCATCTCATATTCCGAGCATAGGTATGCCTTCCTTGGAAATGGAACATATATTAATATTGTTTGATGGTTGTTTGCAACTTCTTCTAGGTTCTCCAACTCCACGCCCTTGCATTGAAGAATTATAAAGTGTTTTGGCCATTAGTTTCTCTTCTGACCTCACACTTTAGGGGGCAATCTGTTACACACCAAAATGCCACACTTAAGTACCTCACCCTAAGTGTCACAAGTGTCATGAAAGTGTCACATACATTGACACCATGAAAGAACATTTGTCACAATACCTAGTTGATGTGGAGGAGACATATATTATATGAAGGTCAAAATACTATGTGCACATGAATGATTTATTAATATTCATAAAAAGGAAATTAATTTAGTGTGAGAATCCACCTCACATTTGGTTTCCTATTTTCAAGGAAAGGTTGACAATCTCATGGATGGTTGAGATATTTTCTCAAACCAAAATCCTAATTTGGTGGATCTTGAGAGATATTTCCTCCTTAAAATTCTTGAGAGATATTTTCTCCCTAAAATCCTTGAGATATATTTTCTCCCTAAAAATCTTGGAGATCCCATTTTAGTGGATCTTATGAGTGATATTCTCCATGGTGGTTAAGCCTCCAAATCCTATATAATGAGGGATTTCCATGGATAAAGGAGGAATATTTTGGATATAAAACTTATGATATTGGGACCATCGTGCAAGGGATGGATGAGTAGGACTTGGAGAGGATGTTGCAACTGTATCTATAGATTGTAAGTCAATTTTTAATGTTCTCATTAATATATTATTGGACTATTCCCTTCTAGTTTATGTATCTTTACATATACTTGTCTACGATAGATGAATTTGTTTACTCTATTATGCTAGAGTAGAAGTTTTTTTGTGTCTCTTGTTGTCTGTGGTTTTACAGGTATCAAGCTGTGCGAACAAGTTTGGAGATCAAGCTCAAATTGGAGCAGCGAGGACAAACAATGGAAATAAGTACGATCACCTTTCTTCCTTCTCTATTTTCAACTAGTTAAGAAAATCTCAAAGGGATGTTAGTGTCCATTTTCATATTTCTGTCTTGGTATTAGGGGTCATTAATCCAAGGGAAGATCCACCTGTTCGTAGGAGGATTATTCCGTAACAACTTATCCCTCTGTCTGTAAGCCTTTGATCTCTATTAATGTTTCTCTTCACGACGTTTCCTCGTGTAAATATTTGACAAAAAGAATTCAAAAATCATTCAAGTCTTTCATGATTACTGCTACTCTCCCCTTTTCATACTATTTCAACTTCCATGTAGATCATTGTGGGGTTGAAACTACTCCTAGTTTCTATCGAAAATACTCAAAAGTCTTGCTCGGAAGAGGTTTGGTGAAGATATATGAAATATGTTGTTTTGTCCCAATATACTCTACCTTGATGTTCTTCTCTGTAACTTATTCTTGTAGAAAGTGAAAATTGATCGGAATGTGTTTCGTATTGGAATGCATCACTAGATTATTAGAGATACTTATAGCACTTGTATTATCACAGAATATCAGAATAGGATCGTCATATTCCACCTATATGTCTTGCAAAGTGTGTTTCATCCAGAGAACCTGTGTACAACATGTTGCTACTGAAATATATTTTTCTTCTGCTGTGGACTACGATACCAAAGACTGTTTCTTTCTCAACTAGGATACCAGACAACACCCAAGTAGAAGGATGGTCCACTTGTACTTCTTCTATCATCAACACTTCCTACCCAATTTGCATCTGTGCATGCAACTAGATATAGATCAATCCATTTTGGATACCGTAATACATAGTCTTATGTTTCTTTGAGATATATGAATATTCTATTTACTTCCATAACATATGTTTCCTTCGGTGTTGCTTGAAATATTGCAACCTGTCCAAATTCTTGCATCACATCCAATCTCGATGTTGTCACATAGAGTAATTTCCAATTATCAATCTGTAGTGTCTTTGATATGCATCCTTGTATTTATCATCTTTTCTCAATTTGCAACTAGTATGCATGGGAGTATTTACAGGCTTGTAATCTACCATTCCAAACTTCTTTATCATTTATTTTATATACTTAGTCTGGGAGATGAAAGTATATTTATCTTGTTGACATATGAAGAGTCCCAGAAAGAAATACAACTCACCAAGTAGTGACATTTAGAATTCATTCTACATGTCTTTAGCAAATTTCTAACTCATCCTGACATCATCACCTCCAAAAATAAGGTCATCAACATAAAATTCAATTATCAATATACTATCTTGATTTACCTTTATGTAGATATTGTTTTCTGCATTTCCTTTCCTGAACCCTTTATGTTGTAGATACTTGTCTAATATTGAATACCATGCTCTGGGGGCTTCTTTGAGTCCATACAATGCCTTCTTCAGTATGTAAACATAATCTTCCTTTTCTGATAGTAGAAACCCTTTTGGTTGCTTGATGTGGACCTCTACTTCTAGTTCTCCATTTAGGAATGATGATTTTACATGCATCTGATATACTTTGATTTTCTTAGAACATGGATAAGCCAAGATTAGTCTAACTTCTTCCATTCTGGCAACTGGGGAAAAGGTTTCTTCAAATTCTATTCCTTCAACCTGAGCATATCCCTTGAATACTAATCTTTCTTTACTCTTGGTTACCCATCCATCCTCATTGAACTTGTTTATGAATACCTATTTTGTTTCAATCACATTCTTATTCTTAGCCCTTGGAACAAGTTCCCATATTTCATTCTTCTCTATCTAATTTAGTTCTTATTCCATAGATTTGAACCAATGTTCATCAATGATGTCTTCTTCAAAAATGTTGGGTTCAACTGTGGACAACAATGCTAGATGTCTTTGTTCTGGTGAGTGTAATTTTCTTTGGGTTTCAACTCCTGCATCTTTTTTCCCAATGATCTATTATGGTGGATGATTTTTCTGCACTCGACGACTAGGAGTTTTGGGAGATATATGAATATTTTGCTAGCCATCTTCCTCTTGATCTTCTTTTAGATACTCTTCTTCTTCTTCTTATTCTTCTTCTTCTACTTCTTCTTTCAAATCCTCTTCTCCTTTCTTCTCTACTAAGTATTTACTTTCTTCTTTGGGATTTCATACACTTGTCTCGTCAATATGTACATTGATGTTTTCCACTATTTTGTTGAGTCTCGAATTGAAAAGTTTGTATGCCTTTCTCTTGCTTGAGTACCTGAAAAATATGCCATTGTCAACTCAAGAGTCAAAGTTTCCAATCCTATCGTATTCTCTTTTGATATAGCACTTGCTTCCAAATACTCTAAAAATATTCACATTTTTCAGTCTTCCTTTCCATATCTTGTAGGGAGTCTTATCAGTATTACTTTTGAGCATTCCTTTGTTTAGGATATGAAATGTCGTATGTACTTCCTGTTCCCAAAATATGTCACCCAAATTGGAATGTTTCAACATGGCTCTAGCCATTTATTGTATTTTTATGTTCTTTCTTTCAACGACTCCATTTTGTTGAGGTGTCCTGGCTACTGAGAATTGGCTTTTTATTCCATGTTCACCAAAAAAATCCATGAATTCTTTTGATGTAAAATGTTGGGGCGAAATATATGCACTATTAATTCCCACATTTAATTATCAATCGACGCTCATAAAATTTGAGGTGCAGGTGCAGGAAATGCAGGATGAGAGCCTAGTCTAGCCTAATCTAAAGCCGACAAAACAATCTTCAAACCCACACTGCATAAAAATAACACTAAGGATTCATCACTGAGACACAGGAATAACTTAGTGCTATAAAGGCTTAGATCACAGTCTTTCGTGCACTCAGGGTGATGTTCGTGTGATTAATCGCGAGTAGCTTACTTAAGTTTCTTGTCCTTCAATGGATTCCAGTAGTGATTAAAAATATAATCAAATGAATAAAAACTAGGTAAACGGAAATGAGATCTAAACTCAAAATTTGTCCTCAATCAAATGTAATGTACCAATGCCTTGAGTGAGAGGGTGTTGATTTGATTTTTATCTATTAAGAATCGATTTGCAGAATACAAATTAATTGCAAAATGCAAACACACAATATATGACTTTCAAACTAAACAATAATGCAAGAAGAAAAGAAAATAAAAGTAACACTAATATACAAAGAAAATAAAATATAGAAACACTTACCACTCTGAGGGGCCCTTCCCAGGAGTTTAGTGTTGCTAAAAAGACTCAGATCAAATGGATATGGTGTCCAATGCTTCAACAACAATCAATTCTTCATTGAGATCAAAATCTTTGTTTTTACATGGCTAGCAACTCAAAGCTTTCTCACAAGAATAAATCTCTCCTTTACAAAATATTCATGAAACTAATGGMTCTTTATCATAGCCATATGAGGATTATTTATACATGAATAATCATTGAGAARTGGATGGGACCGAATCCCAATGCTCAGATTTCAAATTTACAATTTTAGATAAAATCCTCAAAAATCTGGGTTTTATTGCAATTTGGGAAGATTCGAGTTATGGATCCACCCATATCTTTCCAACCAATTAGAAATGTTGAAAATGGTTTCTGGGTTCTGTAGCTGTATGATATTCCTAAAAAATCATTTTCTTTTTTGAAAGATATGCTCCCATGTGCACGGAAATTGAGGCGTAAGTTGGCAGTTTGAGTTTTGTTGCTAATTTTGGAAAAATCATTCCCCCTGAGCTGGAGGTCCACACATGCGATCTGGGTGAATTATGTCACACATGTCCACATGAAAACATCATTC
The DNA here is from genome assembly GCA_000966675.3 of Picea glauca. Classification (NCBI taxonomy): domain Eukaryota; kingdom Viridiplantae; phylum Streptophyta; class Pinopsida; order Pinales; family Pinaceae; genus Picea; species Picea glauca. Next base: position 7,135 of record JZKD02S2360998.1, on the reverse strand, counting down.
TGGAAAAAACCCATGTACCCGATTTTCCTCTAGAAGCTTTCCAAAATTTTGAATTATGTCTAGTATCAGATTAGCACAGGCTGGTACCAGAATAGGTGGAGCCTTGGTACCGGAATAGGCTGAGTACCGAATCATGATGCTTAAGAGTCAAATTGATTAGGATCATACATAATCAAGAATTTAATCAAATTCACTCAAAAAAATTAAACAAATCATGCCTTAACCATAAGTTACCTCTCTATGCACATGATTAAGGTCATTAATTGTATTTATGGATGAAACAACCAATTAGATACACATATCATAGGTAAAATTGACTCAGACATAGATAATATAGGGTAATAGAAGTTTCAATATTGAGGCTCAACATTCCCCCATCCTTAAGTCATTGCATGTCCTCGTGCAACAATGATCTTCAAAGTTTCACAATTGATGATACTCCTCACTTGATCAAGCATTCCCTGAAGTTAAGTCTTATCCAATCTATTTTCGATCAAAGTTAGGGTAAAGGGATGGATGTGACTCTAATATGATTATAGGATAGTGGCCAAGAGTTTTCATAATGAATTTGACTAACAGGCTGCCTTGGTTAGATTACCTTTAAAACAAAAGTGATATAAGCTTAATTTAGATATCATTTGAAGAGAGGAACACATAAAAGAATACATCCCAACATGATTAACTTGTTTCTTATCCAAGTTTGTAGAGATGAAGCTCTTCTTGTTTAGGTAAGGTGAATTACATATAATGAGGGTCCCACTTCTCATGCAAACGTATTTATTTTAAAGATAGAACTCTAAAGTGGATACTTGAAGGTTCTTAAGAACATCATCCAAGAGATATAAACGTCATATCCTACCCTTGATTTGATAATGATTGCTTCAGAATGATACCCAAGGATTTATGTTTAGTTTTAAGTGTGACACTTTATGTTTTTCAACTCCCTTTATACGGCATAGCCCCGCTGCCAACAGGCATGTTCAGTACCCCGATGGGTTTACCTTAGTACCATACAAGCATGGCCCTACTGCCAGCAAGCTTGTTCAGTACCCCGGCGGGTTTGATTGTACTTACTAATACTTCCTTTTTATTATATTACTCAAAATATTTAGAATTATGTATACTGCTCATTGGCAGTTTTAGAGTACAAGAAAGGTGTTGGTCACTATAATTGTTTATTAATTAAAACAATCAAGTGTTACATAAATTTTCAACCCAGGGAAGTCTGTTTATTTCAAAGGCAATCACACATTGTATATGATCAATCTCAAAAGCAATCCAAAGTTGTAGCAAAAGTTACACTAATCACACCTTTCTTTGAATAGACTGAAGTTCTACTTTGAATTATAGTAAAAACAATCTATCTATTACAGAATTCAAGATTCAAAGGAAAATAATTATCAGAAGAATCCCAGATTACATTAAAAAACAACAACCTAGGTAAAATGAACCTTTCAACATACTGCAAAGAAGACTAGCTATTCTGTAACAGAGAACAAGACTCTATTCCCCAAAGTAGGAATCTTCAACACCTGTCTCTAACTATCACACTTTCATAAACTCATTTTGCAAACAGAATTACCAATCAAAATGATCAACAATTACCTAGGAATGAATTGTATGAAAATGATGCAACAATAAGTTGAAACAGAGTTTCAGCAAAACAAAGTTTTAACAAGGCATGAATAAAAACAATACTTAACACACTACATAAACTAATGGGTGAATCTTTTGAAGAAGGTGGGCCCTCTCCTTCTCACAAGATTCCCCAGAAATGAAAGGGAACTAAGAAGAAATGCTCAAAATGATCTTTTATTCATCTATCCAATGTAACAAGTTACAATATCAAAAGTGAACATTCTCCTTCTCTGTAATTCCCTTCTAGCTAAGCCTTCCGTAATCTCCTTCTAATGCTGATTTCTCCCCTATTTAAAGAGGAGAATCCTCTTAATACAATTAAGCATAAAATTACATGTGTACGTACAAATCCTATTCTTAGTCTGATCTAATCTTCTATGCTGGAATAGGATATTTTGATCTTTCATAGAAAAATGTTGTTACAGTGGTTGTAATGGTGTTGTATTGAGGTACATCTGTTGCGGCCAGTGTAACAACTCCTTTAATTATCTTTTCTTATTACTGATGTATGTGAAATATTGTTTCAGCATCGCAAATCATGGACTATTTCAACAACAGGATTTGCGTACTGTTTAACTGTTTCAACAACGTGGTCTTCAAGAAGAAACGATGGTTGTAATGGTGTTGGCTTGAGGTATAGCTATTGTGGCCAGTGTAATAGCTCCTTTAATTATATTTTCTTGTTACTGCTGTATGTGAAATATTGTTTCAGCATCGCAAATCACAGATTGTTTCAGCAACGAGATTTGCATACTGTTTGACTATTTCAGCAACGTGGTCTTCAAGCAGCAACGATAGATTAACTGCAGTCTTCAAACCGTTTTAGCAACTATATATTTCTGATTAATGGCTAAGT
>JZKD02S2360997.1:395452-405549 GCA_000966675.3 Picea glauca | reverse complement strand
CAGAAGGATCTTTTGGGGATGGCCTCAGCCTCCAATCATTTATTACATTTCTTTTCATTAAATTTCAAATTCAAAAAGGTGTGCTCTCCTTTGTGTAGTACAAATCAGTTCCATGAACGCGTTGAATGATGTGTTTCTCTCTAGCATGTCCTCCTTTTAATGTTGATGTAGATGCTCTTGCATCAGAAGTCCTCTCTTTATCACCTCTTTGAACACAATCTCTGTGCATATGATTCCTACCACAAATCCAACATTGAATAGATTATTTCCATGGATTTTTCCCCACTGTCTCCGACATTATGGGATCCTTAAGAGTTGGTTTTCCTTTCACAATAGCTCTAAAAAATGGTGGCTTAGTCCTTTTCTTCATCTACTCAACCTTACTTTTCATCTTGTCTTCCCAAGACTTTTGGAAATTTGGTCTTCCCCTTTGCTCATCATAAATACACTTAGTGTGCCTTATAGTTTCCTCCAATGTATTGGGGTCAACATACCATATCTTGTCACTGATAAATGAGGGTAACCCACTCAAGTACCTTTGAATTTTAACTTGCTCATCCTTGATGAATGCGACATATTTCAAGAACTCTAATAATTTTATTTCATACTCATATATATTCATACTCCCAAGCTTGAGTTCAAATAACTCATTCATTTTCTTATCATAGTAACGCTTGGTTAAGTATTTCTTTTTAAAATAAATCTTGAACTCCCTCCAAGTAACCTTCTTCTCATCAATGTGTTGCACTTGCACGAATTAATCCCACCACATTGATGCCTTTCCTTTTAGCTGATAGATAGAAATTCTCCCTTCTTCCTGGGCATAATAGTTATGAAGATGGAAGTACTTCCTCATACCCAACAACCATGTATCTACATCGTCATCCTTCTTGTGCTCACTATAAAAAGTAGGAGGCTTGATCTTATTCATTTCTCCCTGTAGCTCATCCACCCCATTCCTTATCTTATGGTTCTTAATAGGAGATGGACTTGAGCTACTACATGCTTTCTTAAATGAATGATTTGGCAAGCGAGGTTGATTCCTATTAACACTTCATTCTTCTCTTTTTTTCTCATCATGAGACCTGCGTCTTCTTGACCTACTCGACTCTCTCTCCTTATCCATTTTATTTTCTATTATATCCAATTTTTGTATCAATTTGACATTGAGGTCATCTTGGTGCTCATTGGCTCTCATAAGATTTTCATTATCATCTTTATATATTTGCACATCTTTTTACAATCCATTTATGGTTTCTACCAATTAAATATGCTCCTCCTTGGATTTTGTACCATTAGCACCTAAACCGACACACAAATCCATAAATTAATCATCGGGAATTTAAGTTCTCCATGCATCTTCCATGCTTTTGACCTTCTACGTTGATTCTATCCTTTTCTAACCAGTAATAATTCTATAAAATGTGCATATAACAAGATTTGTTAGGTGAATTCATGAGACAACTTCATGAAAACTGTACACCATATTATTGTTGGGTATGTGTTATATTCTTTGCACGAGTAGAAGTGTCTGTGTGTTGCGCTAGGCACACAAGGGGGTTAGAGGGGGGTGCAGGGGAACTGCCCCCGAAAAAAAAATTATGCCTTGAGAAATGTGTCACATATTTAGGTGGTTTTTCGGCACATGGTTTTTTTCCGATGGTTTTCTATTTTCGGTTAAGGAATTAGGGTTGTTGACAAATCTAAGTCATTGGGTTAGGGTTTTCGATGTTGCTGGCTCCTATATGTATATTGTATTGTAAACAATGTATCACTATGAATGAATATAGAATATGTTGGTTTTCCTGGTTTGGGTTTCTAGGGGAAAAATCTATGTGTAATGTTTGTATTTGCCCTTGTATATTTTTCGTTCTTTTACTAAAAATTTGTTTGCAGTAAATATTGTACAATATTAAAATCTACATTTGGTATCGAAGCTTTGTTGGCTTCAGGGGGATGCCTTTGTGGTCAAGGGTTTGGCTCGAGACTATGATATGCCTTGTTATAGTGGGAGATATTTGGTATTGATTTTTCAGGTGAAACGAAATGGAAAGCAATTTGAAGATGGAGATCAAGAAGTTTAATGGGAATTTTTTTTAGCTATGGAAGCTCAAGATGGAAGATTTGTTGGTGGACAGAGATCAGTGGATCGTGGTAGATCCAGGTACTGCACCTATAGGAACTTCAACAGATGACTAGAAAAAGTTGGATCAGAAGGCAAAGAGCACAATCCGACTGTGTCTCTCCAATTCAGTATTATTGAATGTGTCAGAGGAAGCTACAACCAAGGATTTATGGGAAAATTTGGGGAATTTGTATCAGTCTAAGTCCCTAGTAAATAAACTATTCATGAGAAAGAAGTTGTATAACTTGAGGATGAGAGATGGAGACTCGGTGGAAAAGCATTTGAATGCATTCAATACTATGGTAAGTCAATTAGTTTATGTTGAGATTAAAATTTCAGATGAATATAAATGTATTAGTTTAATGTGTTCTTTACCGAACTCGTGGGATAGTCTGGTTGTGGCCATAGGTTGTAATACAACTTCCTTGAAGTTTGATGAAATGGTCTTGTTGAGTATCCATTTTGACACTTCTAATGCCTTATATTACCCTCTATCTGAACCTATTCTACCTATGCTATGAGTGTATACTTGACTGTTTCCTCCATAAATCCACTTAGTGACATTGTTCATGTGCATAAGGGGTAAATTATGATTAAGGCATGATTTGTTTAGTTTTTCTTGAGATAATTTGATTTAATGCTTGATTTTGTATGATCCTAATCATTTGAATCTTAAGAAGCATTGATTTGGTACTGCTTGGGTGACTAATCTGGTACCAACATTTGTTCTATGCTAATCCATTACTCATGGTGTGACGGTGTGTATTCTGGTACTAAACACCTACCTACAGGATTCCGCTACTAGCATTCTGATACTAGATTTTCACCTCGATTTCCGGGCCTATGACGATGAATATAAATATTTGGGGACATGGGTTTTGTCCAGAGAGGTGTTTTCATTTGTACACATGAGCCAGAACCTCCTGATCACACACATGTTGACCTCCATCTCAGGGGGTACGATCCATCCTAAATCTTTGCCAATTTTCCAGAAATTCTAAGATCATGCCCATATTTGTGGGAACTTCATTTCCTTGATTAGCTAATGGTTTTACTCGACCTCCATTTATGGAAAATGGTTTTGATTTGGATTGGATTGCCTAGATCCAAAATTGTAATGTAAAAATCATATAAATTGAGTGATGGCTAAGACAAAAAGGAGGGGAATTATTATGTTTCAGATTGGATTTCTGAACATATTATCTCTGTAAACATACTTGTTGAAGAATCAATATGAAGTTAAATTCATCAATTCCATGTGTTTTGTAAAGTTTACTGTTCTGTAAGTTTCTTTGAGCTTCCTTGTTGGCATGGCAAGGGCCCACCGATCCAACCAAGGTAAGCTCATTTCTAATTATTTTGTGAATGTAATTCTATTTGTGTGTGAGTGAAACAGTTTCATAGTTTAATTGTAAAACCAGTTAGTATAATTCATTGTTGTTTCATTTCAGTCATACGTTTGATAATGTGAAATATAGGTTTGTGATAATTATGTAGATGTTCATAATTTATGAGTGAGCATTTATTATTCTAGTGTGTGTGAACAATCATTTGCTAAGTTGTGTGCTTAACCATTTGTTTCCATTTTGCAAGTATAGGAATAGTGAAGATCCCATCATTCACCCTACATGGAATATTAAATGGAGAATCTTAATACACCTAGTGTTTCCTATGCGGGGACAAATAGTTTCTTCCAAAATTGATCAAGTTATGAGTGATTTCCTTTTGAATATTGTGTGCAGAAGATTGATTAGAGTTTACTGTTGAAATTAGTTGCTACAGGAGGCAAGATCTAAGTTCATCTCTTCATTTCATGAGCCTCTAATGAACATATTTGTCACCTAGGAAAGAACCTTTTGATTCACTGTTTGCTTGAGAAGTTTTGTTATGAGTTTTCTCTTCTAAGTTTGGAGTTGTATTATTGAAGTGTGCCCAGATTTGATTGCTAGTTGTTGTTAAGAGTGGCAGATACAGATAACTAATTCAAAGTCCATATTTCCACTTCATGAGCTTGTAAATGGACAAGGCATTATCTGAGCAAAATCTTTTGAATGCATGATTGCAAGTTTTTCTTTCTAATGTCTGAATTGTGAGAAGAGTGTTATTTTTTAAATGTGAAAACATAATATTGGTTTTAGATGGTTTTCTTGATTGATCTATACTCATCAGACATAGGAACCTATCTGTTATCGACACATATAATGCATCAACTCTACTGATTACGAATCCCAGATTGACATTTAAATGAGTGTAAGATATATATTGAACATATTTGTACACCAACATTTTGGCATCGTTGTCAGGGAGTCGTAAACGGTAATAGGTAGTATTTGGATTAGAATGCTTTAATGGTTTTGGATTGGTTTTATGGATGACCTAAGGGTGGAGAGAAGATGGTAAGACGTGCAGGAAGATCCCATGCATCCACTTTGGTGGGGTTGCTCCAAAGTTAGGTTGTCCTCTCTTCTTTTAATGCAAGTGTGTTTTTTCTTCTTTTATGCAAAATGGTGTTTTCATGATGGGATAACTTGTGTGAATCGATAACCTAGTGACAGCAGGGTCCCAGTAACACAAGGAGTTAAAGTTTGGTGTGTTTTATTTTTGCAAATAGTTTTAATTTCTTAGTTTTAATATTCAAATTTTTGATGATAAAACGTTTTTGGGGTGTTGTAAGAACCCCCGAGTACTAAGTTGTGTTGCGAGACAGGGATCATGAACCAACTAGAGTAATTCACGAATGATTAAGCACTTGAAGAATGTTCCTCCAAGAAATTTCTCGCATTCTAGTAGCAACTGGGATATCCACCTTTCAGGAAGAACATATCTTGACAGTAGCCAAGAATTTATTTGTCTCTCCACAAGAAGATTTAGAAGTCCCTTCGGATTCCTATTGTCAATTTGTTGAGGAGACTAAAGAATCATGGATAGAATGAAATGGAGAGAAACCATTGGAACTTGATATTGAGGAGTTCTTAGCATGCCTCTCAACAGATCATGTATGTACCTCAGAGACCAATCATCTTGAAGAAAATGCTCTGCATGGAATGGAAAAGGAGGACATGTTGTGTCACCTAAACAAAAAAGGGAAACGAGAATAATCTTGATCCTATTGAAAGATGGTTCCAATTAGTTGTCAGGTCACACTACTCTATTACTTTTCATTATTGTTTGATCTCATCATCAAAGCAACTGGTCCTTCATACTCCGGTATGAATTAAAATTATCTTTTAAGCCCGAGTATGGATATATTTCTAACCCTGTTATGCACATGGATTCATTGGAAATTTTCCTATACTTGAAAAAAAAAAGGCTTTCTCTTTTCTCGAGTAGGGTAGGACAATGAATAAATAACTGCATATAGTTAGTGGTTCAGTTTAAAATACAGTGCAACAATTCTTTTATGTTTTCTGAATAAGCGGGGAATGTCAACAGTTGACAAGGAATCTTGCTGGAAAGAAGGAAGTCATTGTCCCCATGCCCGATCTTTGTTCTTATAGCAGGTTTCTCACTAACAAACATCTCAAAGGAAGAAGCACAATTTTTTGGTACCGAGACTGCATACAAGCAATATATCAACAATGTCCCAGCATCCCGAATGCATTCTTCAAATCCGGTGATGCACACTCAGATTTTCCGGATGGTCTTAAAAGCTCAAGTTCTTGCAAAAATAACTCAGAATTTAGATATGTAAGTATCAACTCCAAGGGTGACTTGAGGTAAGCATTTTTCTCATCCTTCTGATTTATTGAAAATGAAGGAAATTTATCGTAAAGACAACATTTCAAGATTGTTATTATATCCTACCACTTTTCCTTGCCACTTCTTTTCGTAATCCCACCAATACCCACGTATAACCCCACATGTGTCCCTTTTGTTTTTAAATTTGCTTCCATAAAACCCTTCACCATTCTATCTTTTGCTCAAACTGATGGTTGTGAAGTGTTGAATAAGTGCACCCTTCTCTCTGTCGTGAAAACTTGTAAGTTGTGTATGAAGGACTATAGGGGCAATATTAGCAATAGAGAAGGCATGTTAATCTTCCGGGCTCAAAGGAAAATGTTCAGTATGCATATATGGGATCAAGTGTCCTGTCCATTTTGTAGATAATAATGAAAATCCTAGAGAAATTGACATGCTTTTGGAACATCATATAGTGCAGTTACAGTTTGTTGGTTTGCAACAACAATACATACATTTTGGGATCCTACTTGCAACCTCATAAATCCATTTTTATTTTTATTTTTATTTTTGTAATATTGTCATCAACCATGAATTGGAAACAGAGTTGCCAAGATTGTTGTTTCTCAAATGTTGGAACTGTTAATGTAATCAGTAAATGCCTTTCTGTGTGCCTATGTGATTTTGGATATCATCTTGAGATATGGTAAGAGAATTTGCACAGCATCCCATACACTATTTCCAGAACCTCGATCATTGGATGTTGTATTTGGAGAAGAAGGTCTTGATAGAGAGCTACAAGAAGTATGAGATGAGCTCCAAGAAGATATTGATCTTCTAAATATCATTGATGGATTTGCTGCCGAATCTCCTTGAGATCATTGCATGGAAAATAGAATACTTGAAATCATGATTCGATCTAGGAAAAATAGTGCACATGTTAGCCGACATTGGTAGTAACCATGGATTAAGGTCTTCAAGATGCATTCCATCATTCAAGTCAATTTCTAGAAGCATAGGCAATGTACAAATGACTGGAATTCCTCCCTTATGAAGAACTAACACCAAGTACTTATCAAACATATCCATATCCTCAATTGTGACATCTCTAACTACTTGGACCACACTCTTCCATTTATTTGAGGCTATATTCCCAACACTACATCAAGCCAATTGATTAGGGGCATTGGTTAGAATGTAAAAGAAACCATAATGATGTTCCACAAACTATTGCACACCAGACTCCCTTTATTGTATCCTTTGTAGCCCAGCTCTCATATTAGATTAATGCATCAAATATACCTCTGATGATATTATTGAATTCCGAAACATACCACCATGAACATAACCAAGTTGTTATGCAATCTCATTCCAGTCAAGAAAAAATTCCTCCCTGTAGCAGCTTCTAAGATAATAATGGAATAATGCGACTAAACCAGGTTGTCTTTCCACTCTCCTGCATAGAAATGGATATTCCTTTCCTTCAGGAATGCACTGGTAATATAACCAGGTACCCCAATGCTCTGGGGGAGTCGAGACCTCTAGAGGCATTTTGGACTACATCTCGACCTGCAATTGTTGTTGTAGTTCTATGGTGTCTTCCATGAAAGCTTCAGTGTAACTGTTTTCGTCTTGAAAATGGCGAGTGAGAGTGGGGTCTTGGAGGTTGAACATCCATTGATAAGGATCGTACCATGTCCTCCCATGTGCAAGGATGGAAACTGGGATCTTCCTGGTCACTTGACCTTTGAGGACATTAGAGTCTTGGTGAACAGATGGTGTTGATTTTTTTTAAAAAAAATCTTGCACAAAGGCAATGGAAATGGATAGGATGGGGTCGAGAAGAAAGGATATCGAGAGTGGTGGATCAGACGCCTTTGAAATTTTCTAATTCTCATGTGCATTGTTCCATTTTGGATTCATCATCATATTTAGGAATCAGTTTGAGTGATTGCAGTAGTTTGGTGTCGTTGTGGGTTTAAATTTCGTTTACTTTGGGCATTTTTTTTTTGAAGTCTTTGTCTTGCTTTTATAGACTTGCAAGATAATTTTGATTCAGAGAATGAAACCATCCATATAAATTGTTATACATGTATTATCATTGTTGGCATCAAGGATCCTGTGCGTCTTGGTGTCAAAGAAGTTGTTGAAGTCTGTAGAATGGAAGGTATTATAGTAAGAATGGTTGTTGGCGACAATATTAACACAACAAGAGCAATTGCAACAGAATGTGGCATTTTTACTTATGGGTTCGATTGTCATTATTGTTGATGCATCAACCTCTACCTCTTTAATGGATGGTATTGATTGGAAAGTTGTTAAATATATTGCGGCATCCATGAAGTGGCTGAAGGAAAATGGTCGGAGTAACTATTTTGTTTTTGCAAGGGTGGTGCTTTATCTATTGCAAGTGATGTGTTGTTTCTAGAAGTCGATAGTGTTGTTGCATTCTATGGTGTTCCTTCTCCACAACTTGTGATTCCATCATTAGAAAAATCACATATGCATGCTCATTTTGGAGAACTTTATGACTTTGTTGGGCTTTCAAATGTGACAACAACTAAATCTTTGGAGGAAAATCTGAAGGTACATGCATGTATATTTGATTTTTGAAAATGCATATGATTTGAATATTACAACTTTCGAGAAGACCACACAATTGGCAATATCATTTGCATGCAAATGAGCTCTTTTCCAGCTACAAATTGCCACATTTGTTATACAAGCCAACCTTCCCCAATGTAGGCTTATAACTTGACAATTGATGATCTGGATTAAAAAAAAAAAACTTGATCATTTGAAAAAGATCTTTTGAGGATGAATTGGTGCACTTTCAATCAGAAAATTAGTAGGATTCTCAATGTCTTTAATCTTTCCCGCAAGCCGAGCCTTCAAAGGTCGAAGCATCAACTCATTTTGAGAAAAATCTGAGGCTGGATATTTTGAATTCTATGGAAATCATGATGAAAATGGAAGATGGATTTGCTTTGGACAATCCCAATGTTCGCAACCCTATGAGTAGTTTTATTTTTAACATCTCACATTTTTTGCATGAGGCCATGCAAAACCTCAAGCATGGGGGAGTGGTTGCTGAGACAATAGTAGTTAGGATTATTATTTTTGTAATAAAAAAGGAAGTTCCAACAAGAGCAGTGATCAACCTGGTTCTAAAAGAGGAGGGTTCTAAATCCTAACATATGGTCATCCAATTACATAATACCCTCTTCTCACAGAGCTTGGATCCCAATCACCAAATTCTTTTACATTATTCTAATGCAAACCTAGAGTTCCTACATCTAGTGTTGGTATTTGTTCCATCTACATGGTTTTTCAGTTGAATCAGATCACAGGTCCTCTTTCGGAACACCAGAGAACACCAACTACTTATACAAGGTGCAAACTACAAAAGTTTCAAAAGCACAACCCTGTGTCCATCCGATACTCAGGTGATCTAGTACTGGTAATAAGGTGATGGTAGCTCTAATAATGTATTCAATTTTTGCTTCTCGATTTAAATGATTCAAGCAATAGGTTATATAAACTCAACAATTTTTTTTTGTTTTACTAAGGAATTAGACTAATTATGCAGTAAACATATGATTAGTCTCAATTATTTCACACTCCCTACCATGAATTTATGCAAGCCCTCGTATACATCTCCTCGTATGGAAATCATTCATCCTGTCACTTTGTTTCTTCCCTTTTCTCTGTTCCAGTACTGCCATGTTCCGTTACTATCCTATTCTGGTACTATCTATTACGGTACTGCAGAAACATGTTCTAATACCAGTTACCAATCTGGTACTGATGCCAAGGTGATATGATCTTTTTCATGTGCTTAACATCATTTTCATTTCAGGTAATTAGAGGTATGAGCTAATATCTTCATGTTCTTTCTATCAAAGATCATTTAAGTCCTATGTTGAATTGTTTTTACTCTCATGTACATCTTCCTCCTACACTTCTACACTCAACCTTGAATGAATCATCCTTGCTTTCCTTTAAGAAGATATTTCCACATTTAGCTCGATATGATAATGGGTGCACTTGTCTTATTACCTCATCAATTTGAAAAAGTGATTGCTAATTGAAATGTCCATTGAAAAGTGGTGACACCATTATGTATAATACTAACCTAGTTGATTCAATAAGTTATTATCCAAGTTTATCTTTACAATATTCTCTTGGAGGTATTGATGAAAACCTCATGTGGTGGACCGCCCTTGCAAAACCTCAATGAACTTTCATGAGAACCCTAATAGGATTAACTAGAGGGACCTCTTAGTCATTATCC
>JZKD02S2360997.1:355575-367865 GCA_000966675.3 Picea glauca | reverse complement strand
TGGATGATAATATGAATGCCAAGATATCCGACTTTGGAATTTCCAAGCCTTTTGCAAAAAATATGGGAAAACATTTGCAACTTTGATATATTTAAAGTTTGAATTTTGGTTGTGCAAGCAATGCTTTGAATAGGGTTGCACAAGGATCCAATGCATAAGTAAATAATGATGAAGAAATGTTTTCACAAGGGTAACAACATAAAACATTTTCTGGGCATAGTTGTTGTTCTGACTGATAAATTGTCATACACAACACTTGTGTAGTGGGATTTCACTACGAAAATAATGTAGACTGATATGATTAAAAAGGACAACATGAGGTGAAATGCATATGAGTTTTGAGGTAAATACATGTTCCCAGTCATTTTTTTCCACCTAGATCTGCATGAGTTACAACAAAATGGAGTTTGCTACACAAATGTTGTAGGTAGTACTTACACAATAGTAGCCCAAATTTTCTACGCAAATGTGTCAAAGATGTCCAACGATGTATAGGTTGACTTGAAATACTTTCTAAATGTACTTGGTCATTCAACACAACAACATGGTCAAATTTTCCTCAAGATATATGATTGTAAGAGATATTTTATGTTACATTAGGATGATGAAAATCAGATCTTCTATTTTTAGTAAATCATGTAGGAGTTGTTCTCCATGAAAGCAACCAGATCCATAATTCTAGGAAGAAGTAGTTCGACTCCAAGCAGCCTAGAGTGGCAATAGGCTCTTATATATTTTGATCATTTTCATGTAAACGAGGGGTGAGTTGGCAGAAAGTACAGTGATTTTGATCCTTATTGTAATATTCTCTAAATATAAATGAAATACAAATGCAGAAGTCATGAAATTTTTATGAAAAAGATTCTAATGGTGGTGGTATGAAGTTTGTACTCTTATATTTGTATATACTTCTTGTGTCCTTACTTTCATCTTCATTTTCTTGTATTTAAATTGGATAATTAAAGGGTCTAGAATTCATGTAATGGTGTTTTAGACTCAAGTGATTTGAACTTTGTTTCTCTTCTTAAGTAGGTCAGGATTCATCTTTCATGGTGCTTTGATTCTGTTATATGCTTCTTTTCCTCTTCCACCCTACACAACCAAACTCTAAACTGAAATTTCATCACCTAATTTATCCTTTGTTCCTCTGGGAAGTTCTACCTACCAGTCATTGTTTTCATTTTTTTCATGGGTTGACTCCATTTCCCAAAAGATCCCTCTCCTTCTTGCCAACAAAACCCCATAAAAGCTTTTAAAATCATCAAACCTGGCCATTGTATTGATTAGATATCCTTTCATTCTTGACTGAGATATAAAGAGAGAGCCCTCTCTGGGTTGGAAGGGACAGCTTCCAGCCTATAAGTTGGTTTTTGGTTACCTTTGTGACTTGCCTCCACATCTAGAGAAATTTATGGAGTGATAACATTTTACTGTTTTCGGAGAGCGAAAGTTGCATTTTCCATCGGAGAAACGACAAGGTTTAGATCTGATTTTTGATGGTGGAAAGAGGTCAGAAACAAGAAGGTTGTACATTTCCACTTGGCAACTCCGATCGAACTTCAAATTCTATTTAGAGACTCCACTGGAGGACAAGATCCACTGACAGAGGTATGAAAGGAAATCATGGGAAAAAACAAGTACCTAAAGTTGAGTTTTCTCCAAGACATAATATTTTTTGTTATTAATTACCTTTTGTCATTTCTTGAACATGCTAAACATTTTTTTCTTTACCTGTTGCAATCAAATGATGATCATGAGAATCATGCACATGTATATCCTTCTCTTAAATTTGTACATATATCTCCTCATTGTATCATTGATTTTGAACAAAATATTCCATCTGAGCCATGTGATGACCATAGCCAAGTTGATGAGCCTCATGAAATCAAGGCTGATATCTCACCTCATGTACTTGATCCAACACCCTCCAAGGTTCATCAGAGATACATATCTTTAAAATTACCTCACATCCTTCATAATTTTCCTCCAAAGCACTATAAGTACCTACCTGTGTTCGATGGAGAACCTGATACCCTCACAACTGAGAAACATGTCCAGGATTTTGAGTATTTCATTGATATTTTTTAGGTTGAGCATGATGATGTGTGTATGAGAACATTTTATCAAATTTGCAAGGAGATTCCAAGGAGTGGTTTAAACACTTTCAACCTAAATCCATCAGTTAATGGGAAGAATTGAAGGATGCTTTTCTAAAATTCCGGGGTGAGAGGAAATCATGTAATCAATATATTTCTGAGTTTCATGCCATGGAAAGACATAAGGATGAAACTGTATCCATGTTTAATAGAATATTTTCCACCTTGTATTACAAGATGCCTAAAGAAGTCCAACCTCCTGAAGTTTTTTTCATGCTCCATTATGCAACAACCTTTCAATCGGATTTATCTTTTCTTTTGATGGAGAGGAATTCTACATCTTTGTAGCAGATGTTCAATAATGCTCAGGAAGTTGTAGACAATATTCAAGCATGTAAGATGCTGCAAAATCAGATTTTGGATGAGGAGTTGAAAGCTGAGGAACCAAAGACTGTGGATAATATGCAGGAGGTTGATCATGTCATAAGTTTTCTTGAAGGATCTCATGAGGATGTGTTTGCAAAGAATGATAAGAAACTTGGAGAGCAAGCTATTGTCCCAAATTTTTTTGATACGGATTTGAATTTGGATCCATGTTATCATGAGCAAGAGACTAATTGTTTTATGTATGCACTTGAAGACAACTATGAAAGTGAATTTACAGATCCGCCTACAGAATAACAAGTCGTTGCCTCAATTTTCATGTTTGATGACATTACAGATATTTTTGGTGAACCCAGATATGATGAGTATAATGATGACTACGAGGTTGAATTTTTAGAACAACAAGTTGCATGTTCTTTATCAGAAAATGATGTTATGGCTTTGTATATGGATAATTTCATCATTTCATATTTGCAACCAATTGTATGTTTGTTATCAAAAAATGTTCTTTGTAAGCAGTCAAATGACTACATTCATCCCTTATATTTTTGTAATAACAATGAACATGAGGAAAATAGTAAATTTTTTGATGAAAATTTTCTTCCTTTAAGTTTTGCTTCGTTTAAATTGTTGAGAAAAAAATTCAAAGAAGCAAAGGAGTATGGGATGGTGCAAACTCATCTAGACTCAATGGGGAAAATTAACAACGAATTGCAACAATCTCCTCTTTTTTTTCATGACCTAATAGTTGATTATATGGATGGTTTCAACAGTCACAATTTGCATCATGCGATCAGTGGTAAGGTTGGAAGTGAATATGATCATGATTTAGTTTCAAAATCAGCTATATCCTCATTTCCAAAAGATGTTTTATTACAACAGTCCATTGCAGATTTTCAGTCCTTTTATGATAGTCAATAGTTGAAATTGCATGAAAGCAAAGATGCAATTGAAGGGTTAATACATGATGTTTGTTTTATGCACTATTTTCAAGATCCTTTTGTAGTGTTCTTGGATTAAACAAGTAGACTTAAATTGTTAAACTTTGTCAAAGTCAAATCTATTTGTAATTTTTTATTGAAGATATCATCAAATAGGTTTCTATTTTTTGTTTCTGGATGAATGCATGCAAGGAATTTAATTTGTGGACAAAGTTCTTTCTTGGCTACACTGGATATTTGGCATCAATTGATTTGGTAGTACATTCATCTTAGGGTAGGTAGGTGTGAATAAGCTCAGCATGGCAAGCATTTCTTTCAACATTTTTTAGTTTTTATTTTCAGTTTGGGTTTGGTTCAGTTGCAAAATAAGTTGGTGGAGAAATAGATTAGAGGTTGTATATATCATAGGGTTGAGATAGGAACGGATCAGGCACATGGTCTATTGTACTTTTCCACCTCGCAGGGAGGACACTATCCCCATTGGAGCCAATTTTTAGCACTGTATAATTTGTGCTAATTCAGTATTTTTTTAACAATTACATGCTAGCTAATGGCTCTAGTGTGATGAATGAAAAAATTGGACTTTTGGGCAACATTTTCTAAGTTTGGGGAAATACAAAAATTTTGGCCTTATAGCCAATTTATCCTTGGGTCTTCTTATTCAATTTATCCTTGGATCTTCTTATGATTAAAAATTTATGAATTTTTGTTTTTTAAAGCCAAAAATTTATCCTTATAGCCCATTTATCCTTGGGTCTTCTTATTCAATTTATCCTTGGGTCTTCTTATGATTAAAAATTTATGAATTTTTGTTTTTTAAAGCCAAAAATGTATTCTCGAGCTTATTACAGGGTCATATGTTATGTTTATTAAAATTATTGGGCCCACAAGCCCAATATCCAATTGAGTCCATCAAGCACCAGAGTCTAAGTCCACAACCATTGAGCCAAGCACCTACCATCAACTCAAAATACAGATTAGCGCTCATACATCATCAAGTCAAAGCATGACGCACAAGTACTCAGTGCAAAGTCACATGAAGAAGGAGCCCACAAGGGGGTGACACTATGCTCAACGCGTCAATATAGAATGAAACTCTTGCCACATATAAACACCATAAAGTTTGTTTGCACTAGCAATATGGTATTAATACTCATACCGCAACAATAAAAGGCGCAAAATATAGACCAATGACAAGTAATCGAGATGTTGAATCTTATGGTCGAATTTCAATATGAGCATGCAGGGTTTTCATTAGTTCATTGTCAAACACCAAATGCTACATCATGAGACTCCAGCATTAATGTCCAAATGTGAAGGAAGGAGCATCGAAGTTTCAATGCTAAAAGTGTTAATATGAAAGCACGATCATGTAGATCTGACCATAATATGAAGAGACGTGAAGTTAGGTAACATCTTGTTGGATGAGAATATGAATTCCAAGATATCCGACTTTGGACTTTCCAAGACTTTTGCAAAAAAGATGGGAATTCATTTATAGTTGTGATATACTTAAAGTTTGAATTTTGGTTGTGCAAGCAATGATTTGAATAGGGTTGCGCAAGGATCTAGCGCATAAGGACATAATGATGGAGAAATTTTTTCACAAGGGTAACATCATAAAACATTTTCCAGGCATAGTTGATGTTCTGAATGATAAATTTACATACACATCACTTGCATAGTGAGATTTCTCTATGCAAATAATGTAGATTGATATTATTAAAAAGGACAACATGAGGTGAAAGGCATATTAGTTTTGAGGTAAATATAGGTTCCCAATCATTTGCTACCCCCTGGATCTGCACGAGTTACAACAAAATGGAGTTTCCTACGAAAAGTTGCGATGCAAATGTTGTAGGTAGCACTTGCATAAAAATAGCCCAAATTCTCTATGCAAAGGTGGCAGAGTTGTCCAATGAAGCATAGGTTGACTTGAAATACTTTCCAAATGTACTTGGTCATTCATCACAACATCATGGTCGATTTTTTCTCAAGATATATGATTCTAAAAGATACTTTATGTTACATTAGGATGATGAAAATCAAATCTTCTATTTTTAGTAAATCGTGTAGGAGTTGTTCTCCATGAAAGCAACTAGATCCATAATTCTAGGAAGAAGTAGTTCGACTCCTAGCAGCCTAGAGTGGAAATAGGCTCTTATATATTTTGATCATTTTCATGTAAAGGAAGGGTGAGTTGGCAGAGAGTACAGTCATTTTGATCCTTACTGTAATATTCTCTTAATCTAAACGAAATACAAATAAAGAAGTCCTGAACATTTTAAGAAAAAGATTCTAATGGTGGTGGTATGAAGTTCATACTCTTATCTTTGTATATACTTCTTGTGTCCTTACTTTCATCTTCATTTTCTTATGTTTAAATTGGATAATTAAAGGGTCTAGAATTTGTCTAATGGTGCTTTAGACTCAAGTGATTTAAAATCTATTTCTCTTCTTAACTAGGTCATAATTCATCTTTCATGGTGCTCTAATTTTGTTATATGTTTCTTTTCCTCTTCCAACCGACACAACCAAACTCAAAACTGAAATTTCATCACCTAATTTATCCTAAGTTCCTCTGGGAAGTTATACCTACCAGTCATTGTTTTCATTCGTTTTCATTCATTTTCAGGGGTTGACTCCATTTCCCAAAAGATCCCTCTCTTTCTTGCCAACAAAACCTGATAAAATATTTTCAAATCATCAAACCTAGCCATTGTACTGATTAAATAGCCTGTCAATCTTAACTGGGATATAAAGAGAGAGCCTTATCTATGTTGGAAGGGATAGATTCCATCTTGTAAGTTGGTTTGTGGTTACCTCTGTGACTTGCCTCCACAACCAAGAAAATTTACAGAGTGATAATAGTTGTAACCTCAATAAAACCAAGTCTCCTACCTCAAAACTGTGCTCCACCCTGCGTCTATCTGCATAAATATTTTTTTGGTTCTGGGAAACCTCCATGTTATCCTTGAGAGTATTAAGGATATCCTTCCTCTTGTGTATCCATTCCTTGGATTTGAGAGCCACGTTACCCCTAAATTCCAAATCCAAAAATGGAGTGTTGCATCCATATAATGCTAGAAACAAGGTCATACCAATGGACATATAGTAAGTGGTGTTGTATAGATTCTCTCCTAGATAAAACCACTCAATTTGTTCCTTATGCTATCCTGACACATAGTTACACAAACACCCCTCAACCCATTTTTTCATAATCTCTGTATGTCCATTTTTCTGAGGGTGATAACTAGTACTAGGGGTCAACTCTGTGCCAGCCAATTTGAACAACTCCCGCAAAAATGCATTGAGAAACATGTTGTACCAATCACTTAAAATGTACTTAGGCAACCCATGGAGTCTAAAAACCTCCCTGAAGAATATCTCTACCACCTTCGGTGCCTTATAATCCCATGAAATTATGAAGAAGTGAGTGAACCTAGTCAAATGATAAAAAAATACATAAATTCAATACCTGTCATGCACATCTAGTAGACCTATGATGAAATTCATCAACATAATCTCCCACTTTTGTTCTCTAATGGTAAGAGACTACAATAATCCTGCTAGATGAATATTCTCTAACTTGTTTAGTGGAAAATTCATGCATTCCCTCACATGTCACAACATATTGTCCTTGAGTACCTTCCATGAGAACCTCTCTTTGATCTACCAATAGGTTTTGAGCTACCCAGGGTGCCCTTCCGATGGTGTATCATGAATAGCCCTCATAATCTTCTCCCTAAGAGTGGACTCTGAAACTAAATATATCAAGTACTTGTAGAATATAATTTCATCCACCACTTTGTACCTATCATCATGAATGTGACCATCCATCAAATCACAATAAAAATTATTTTTGGAATATTCCTCCAGAAGGTGGGACTTCCAATCAACTCAAATCTTTGTAATGGAACATGCGTCCATTTTCTTAGAAAGGGCATCAACAATTTTTTTTTTCTTACCCTTCACATATTCAATGTCAAAATAATAACCATGTATATTTCTGACCCACTTTTATTGTCTGTCATTTATATCCTTTTATTCTAGGAAATACCACAGACTATTATGGTAAGTCCTAACTACACATCTCCCACCTACCAAATATTATCTGAATTTCACCAAGGCATGCATAATGGTGAGCATATCCTTGTCAAAGATGGAATATATTCTCTCTAGTCCCCTAAAATTTTGACTCTCAAATGATATCAAATGTCATTTCTACATCAAGATAACCCTTATACCCTCACCCAAAGCATCACACTCAAGCACAAAGGGTTGAGTGAAATCAAGAAGTTCCAGTAATGGAGAAGTGCTCATCACCTCCTTAAGCTTGTCAAATTCCTTCTGAGATTCCCTTATCCACCTAAATGACCCCTTCTTCATGAGATTCCGTTATCCACCTAAATGACCCCTTCTTCATGATATCCATCAAGGGTGCACTGAACTGCAAAAAACCCTTAACAAAGAACCTATAATAAGTGCACAATCCATAAAATCCGTAGAGATCTGTAAGGGTCTTGGGCAGTGGCCAATCAAATATGGCATGTATCTTCTCCTGATGCACCTACACACCTTGCACACTGATCACACGGCCGAAATACAAAATATCTATCATTCCAAATTGATATTTAGACACCTTGAAATATAATGAATTATGACACATAATTCCCAATACTTTGTCTAACCCCCTCAAGTGATCCTCCCATGTTTTGTTGTATAGAAGGAGATGATCAAAACACACTAAAAGAAAATTTCCCAGCTACTTGTTGAAAATGTGGTTCATGCAAGACTAAAAAGAAGATCTATCATATCTAAGGTACCAGTGGACAAGTCTGATGCAAGTATGAGGTATCAACAAGCAAATATACCATATTTGAGGTACCAATAGGCAGATCTTGCAGATATGAGGAACAAAAAGAAAATCTAGTGTATATCTAAGTGTCTAGCAAACAAATCTCAGTAGATCAATAGAGGGTTCCTTTAGGACATGAATTTCCAAGTTTGTTGTATTTGTATTTTTCCTTAGTGGGCCATTTTCCCAGTAAAGGATCCCATGTAAGCTTAGATTCATTATTAATAAAAACTTGATTTGAAGGGAGAAAAATTTGTGTGCATGTGTGAAGTTTGGTTTGCAATTTTTTCTTCCATTATTTTATTTCTAGACAGTATATTTTATTCTATGTACTGTAATTTGTTTATCAATATGGAAAAACACAAGGAAATAAAGTATCTAGGTGTTGGGGATAAGAGAAAATTTAACAATGTATCAGAGATTTCACTCTGAGAGGGAGACAAATTTCAAATATGAAGCATAAAATATGAGAAGAGCACGTGGGCTACTCAATAGTCTAACGGACAAGGACTCAAGGATCCATGTGGATCTTGGTGATGATTTCAAGTATGCAATTAAGGGTGAGGGGACTATCTTTTTCTAGATTGAGTTAGGTGGTTCATTGGAATCCAAGGATGTGTTATATGTACAAGTGATAGAGGAAGAGGAGTAGGAAGATCCGAAGGGAGTAGTACAATGTTCAAACTTCTAGTGTAGAGAGTCAACCTTCATGTGGGGAGGACGATTTGGCCCCTTCCATCTCTATCAGGAGATCCAAATGGTTCATGCAAACATTGAGTGATGATCAACTAAATGTGGAGGCCCCTAGGATCATATTCATAGATAGCATGTCTCTGAGGAAGTTTCCAAAATTTGTAGCGCTAATGAGTAGCATTATTAATTCTGAGTCTTCCAATGTTCATGAAGCAACAAACCGACAAGTTTGGTGGGATTCCATGGTTCAATATGATGTGTGGGACATTGTTCCATGATGGGAGGGACAACCAGTTTCAGGTGGATGTTCGAGAAGTACCTTCCTTGCTTAGATATCAAAGTGTTGATTTTTTTAGCATCGAACATGTACCTACACACAGGCCTAAGTGTCTAAACATGTGGAATCCATCCAAATCCTTATACCTAAGTAATTTACTTTGATTAAAGTAATTATTAAAGTAAAGTGATTTTATTAATTAAT
Organism: Picea glauca; assembly: GCA_000966675.3. Classification (NCBI taxonomy): domain Eukaryota; kingdom Viridiplantae; phylum Streptophyta; class Pinopsida; order Pinales; family Pinaceae; genus Picea; species Picea glauca. The sequence goes on along the minus strand of JZKD02S2360997.1, from coordinate 358,412 downwards.
TGAGTTTAATTTAATGAAATGCTAAAGTTATTAGCATTAGTGAATTAAACGAATCTTAGCCATTGATCTCAAGTGAGGTGATATCTAATATCAATCATTAATGACTTTGGAGATTAGGGTTAGGTCATAACTCAAGATTATAAAAGAAAGGCTAAATGAAGGAGAAATACAAACAACATACCAAGGTCACACTTAGAAGCAAAGGACTTTTTCTCAGGTATTTGAGTCATGAAGGATTGTGCCTTTAGGGGAGCAAGGGATGGGAGAAAAGAATGATTTTTTCTCAAGAGATTGAGTCATGAAGGACTGTGATTCAAAAGGATATCAGATAAGTGAAGAAGGACTTTCATTTAGATATCAAGTCCAAAGGAAGAAAGTGCAATGGTGCAACAAGAGGAGAAAACACAATATCCAGAAATTGAAGGATGAATTTCTAGGTAGTCCAACAACAGGTTGCATATTTAGTAGAACTGAGATACCAATGGACAAATATAACAGACATGTGGTACCAACAAAAAAATCTAGTGTAGATTTGAGGTACCAATAGGAAGATCGAGCATATCTAAGGTACCAAAGGACATATATGACAGATTTGAGGTACCAGTGGACAAATATGGTACAAATATGAGGCACCATCAGATAGATCTAGTACAAATATGAGGTACCAATGGGCACAACTAGCAAATATGAGGTACTAGTAGGTAGATCTAGTATATATGAGGTACCAATGGACATATCTAGTCCATATCTAAGGTATTAGCAGGAAGATCTAGTAGATCTAAGGTACCAACAAGAACATCTTCTAGATTTGAGGACCAATAGGTAGATCTAAGGTACCAACAGGTAGATCTAATAGATATGATGTACCAATGGATAGATCTAGTGCATATATGAGGTATCATAAGGCATATATAGCATATATGAGGTACCAATAAGAAGAATGGATGACGAGTAGGCATATCTATTGCAGATATGAGTATCCAACATGCAAATCTAGGAAGATCAGAAGAGGGTTTCTTGAGGGCCTCAATTGTTAGGATTGATGTATTTGTATTTTTCCTCAATGGTTCAATTTCTAGTGAAGGAGCCCTTGTAAGATTGGAGTCATTATTAATGAAAATATTATTTGAAGGGAAAAATTTATGTGCGCATGTGGGAATTTTGATTTCTAGTTTTTACTTCCACAATTTTATTTCCATCAAGTATATTTTATTCTTTGTGTTGTAATTTGTTTATTAGCAAGAAAAAAAACAAGCTAGTAAAGTATCTAGGTGTGGAAAATAAGAGAAAATCCAACAAGAGAGATAGCCTTATAGAAATCATAGTCTCTCCCATGAGGTAATTTAAAGCTCTTAGGTGTAAAATTACAGTTTATTTTTTATTATTTATTTATTGAAGCAATTTTTATTATTACATGATTTAATTTATAACAACATCTCTTGTTATTCAAAACTATCATAAAGTCATATAAGTAATTCCTTCTCATTCCCATTCTTTTATGTTTTTATTTTTTATTATTTATTTATTTAATCAATTTTTATTATTACATGATTGAATTCATAACAAACTCTAACAACTCTTGTTCTTCAAAGATATCAAAAAGTAATATAACTAACTCCCTCTCAATCTCATTCTTTATTGATAAAAGAAGGGAAACTTTTACTAGGTTAGAAAATATTACACACACTTTCAATGTTTCAAGGTATCTAGAAATATTTCTCACATGCCCTATGAATATTATTAATTGTGTTCCTATTATGACAATTGTCACTGTCCCAGAGTCTACATGAGGATCCAACTCAACTTGGTGCACCCAAGTCGTCTGGCACCTGGGGTCGTGTGACATCGTGACGATTTTTTTTTACAACTTGACTAAACCTAAATTACTTCGTCTGGACTACACCTCACTCAAGATGCACCCACAATCTCCCTTGAGTCAATCATGACAACTACACTTGAGTTATTTACTTAAACATTTAAACAATTATTATACTGAGCCAATTACACAACCAATAATATGCAACCATTCATACACGAGAATAGACAACTATGGTTGGGTGACACAAGATGTGCCTAACACCTATATAAATATTTATATACAAATTTTGTTACAATTCTTACAAAGAGGAGCTTGCAGCTCAATACATAAATATACAAGAAGTTGACTGAGTCACATCCCAACTTTTGTACTTTCTCATACACTCAAGTCTCCCTACCACAACGTAAACCTAACTACATCAACCTTCTCCCTATTGTGCACACTACCCTTCCTGGCCTTCATGCCTCTCTGTCGTGCACCCTGCCCAAGACACTCCAACAAGAGACTAATCAAAGCCTTCACACTTCACATCCGTCTTTGTCACACTTAGTCTCACCTTTTCCCAAGCCACAGACCCCACTCTCCAACTTGAGTTGTGATGATGTGATGTGTTTCCTCTAGCTCATGTGTCTTGCGTTCGTTATATGGACTCCAAGTATCTCCTTTATGAACCATTGCATCCTTTAGGGTGTCATTCCCCTTCGCAAATCAGTGCACCCAAACAAACTGATTCACCCCTTCATAGACTGATGTTCCCATCAAACTTGTGCACTCATGAGACTGTGTTCCCTTTCAGACTGACACATCCCAACCTCTTTGGTTTTCTCTTACCTCGTGTGTTTCTTCAAATCAGTGACGTGAATCATTGTGGGTGTGTCAATGGGGTCATTCAATCTCTCCAATGCATCCATACTACCAAGGGTAGGTGGGTCCAATCCTTGGGCATGCACCCAAGTCGCTCTATCCTTACCCAAATACAACCCCAAGTCCTCATCCTCCATTAGAAGGAAAGTGAGGC
>JZKD02S2360997.1:327794-341353 GCA_000966675.3 Picea glauca | reverse complement strand
TTTCTGCAGAGACGGGGGGAAGTCAGAAAAGAGAGAGAATGGGCCCAAATGCAGAGGATCCATAAATTATCAAGATGAGGTGAGGTATGCAATGGACCCAAAAGAGCAGAGGATAAAAAGAGATGAGAGGTACGCAAGAAGAGTTGAGGTAAGAAAAAGAGAAGAAGACAAAGGTGGAAAAGAATTAGCCATGGGCATGCGAGGAGGTGTCGGGTCCAACATGAAGATAAAAGAAACAGCACCAAGTGGTAGTGCGGGAAAGTATTTTGTGCCCGAGTGGAGAACATGTGAGGATAGGTTCGCAAAGAGGCATGGCATAAAGGATATGCTTTCTAGTAGCAATATCGGTAGTGATACTAGTATGGACTTGGGTGACGAAGTCCACACCCCTTGGTTGTTGCACTGTGTCACAAACTTAGAATAAGATGAGGCGCAAAGCAATGATTGATTGATAAAAGGAGAGGATGGTGCATGTAGTAGTGTGTTTTTTGGAGAAGGTGATTGCGTGCAAAGTGGTAGTGTGAAAATCACACCAAGAGATAATGCATGGATTTGTAGTGCACAGGTCGTCCTAGAAGATAGAGTGTTCATTTGTGGTGAAAAATTAGTACATGTTGGTAGGGCGCAAAGTGTTTGTGCACCAAAAAAATAAGAATATGGAGGCTCCCCTAGTGGTGGGGGAGATGTATATGGTCTTGCACAACTGCAAGTAGATAACTCTCTGGGTCACCTCATAAGAAATTTCAAAAGAAGATGGACTTACCCTCGTTTCTACCACCCCCCTTTTTCATTTTTAATCAAGAAGAACCCACAAAAGACAGTGAAGAGACTGTAGAAGAACAAGAAGAAGAATTAATAAGTGACGAGATGAGTGAACAAGGTGAAATGAAAAATACTTTACCCCAAGCAATAGTGGTGTGGAAAAGTCCAGTTAATAACAGTCATAGTAGAGTAACTATCTCAAGTTCAAAGATGACAAATCAAGAAAATACAATGAGGTTTCATGTGTTCCATGGAACATGTAAGGATGATGTAATGAAACATTGGTTTACCCATGAAGAAATATGGTATGTAAAGAGAATTACAAAAGAGGGAACTAAAATCGTGCAACTAGAGACCACGTTCAGGGATAGAGCCTTGACATGGTACATGAAATACAAGGATACTGTGCCAGTGAGACATGTAAGGTCCCTAGCTGAGATTAAACATGATCTACTTAGGGATTTTACAAATCCTAAGTAAGAATCTCAATGCATTACATAAATCAAGGAGACAAACAAAAGGAAGGATAAACCATCTGGGACTATGACCAACGACTTAAAATATTGTTGGATAGTTTAACGTTCCAAGTCCAGGATGTGCACCACAAAGAATGGTTCATTGTGGGGTTACTCCCCCATATCCAAGTCCTTCTCACCTTGCAAAAGTTGACGACTCAGGAAAAGGAAGTCGAAATCATAATGCGTTTGGAACCTACACTTGGAGGAGCAGATACATTGATGGGGTTGGCACAGGTTTAGTCAAAACTAGAAAACCTAACGATACCTCTACAAGATATGGCGAAGACTAAAGTCGTGCACAAGCATGTATGGTGTACTACATTCTTCTTCGAGGGGCATCACTGAGATGAGTTCCCAGTCCTTCCAAATTATGTAGTGATGGGCACGCCGAGTCCATTTCCATATGGACGGTAAAAATGGTGCCATGACATTCTACTTCACAAATTCAGACTATATTTTCAATGGTACCTTCCAAAGCAATAGGGACTCCTAATCAGCCTGGAAACATGTGCCAAAAGAGAGGCCTAATTGGAGCCTTCTGGGGCCAAATTGAGCCAAAATGAGGAAAATCATTTCAGATATAGGTTTCCAAACCTGTAGCATCCTTTCAAATATGATGTTCAACCCATATATATTTTTTTAAATTGTAATATTTCCCTGATCATCCCTCCAGCTAGCATTTTCCCACAAACCTTTATGGGGCCATATCTCGCTCATCTGGAGCCTGATTTGCACCAAACGAAAGGAAACGAAAAGATGGTAGACAGAGCTACAACATGGTAGAATTAAAAATTACATTTGTGGATATTTTTCATAGGGTAATAACCTTCCATTTTTCAATCCTAGGGGTTCCCTTAACCAAATCAGGCCCGGATTGAATCCATGTTTCATCAGCTCCCACAGAATATTATAGGTAGCAAAGGGGTGGTAAAATCGGGTCTGAAAAATTCCTGAACAATGTGAATTTACTAACATTGAATGACAAAACCCAAGACCCCTTTCCCTGCAAAGCGGCCCATAATTTTCCCCAAGCCACGGGCCTTCATTCGAGTGAATATGACAACCATTAATGGCCTTGGACACCATGAATGACACCTTATTTACAACTACAAAATAGAGAAGCCATCAAAGTTCCATTGGGATGACACAAATCCCAAGGAAAATGAGGAGGTGACACCTCAGTTTTTTCATTTTCCCAAATGACATTTTGTAATAACTTTCATCTTCCGATGCCTTACATTTTGTCAATTAAATATTGTAAATAAAAGTAACACATAATATTTGATTTGATTTTCTTTTGGATAAGGACAAAAAAATTTAGGGTTGGTCCACTTGTCACTTTTCCAAAAGTGACAAGTGTCTTATGATCTAACCCTAGCCTTCACCTATCCTTTATAAATAAGAGGAAGGCATTGTACAAAAATGGGACTTGTTGAATAAAGTACCAAAGCTCTGCAGAATTTTCTCAAATGAGTCTTAGTGTTTATTTTGTACTTGTTCTCCTTCAGTTGTTGGATGTGTTTACTTGTTGGTTAAGGTTGAGGGGTAGTAGTAAATTCTTTTTATGTTAGCTATCTCCAAGAGGGATTAGTTAACTAGTTGTTTGTTGTTGCTTCCTTGGGTTTGAATTGAAGGTTTTCATTTACTTAACAACTTAGTTTGGCTTATTTAATGTGTTTTTGTGCAACTTTCTTAAGGGATTTAAGTATTTTATCCCTATTTAGTCTTGAGGAGGTCAAGGGGTTGCTTAGAAAATCCCCCAAACTCCGCTTTACTTACTGATTTTTGCTATCTACTTTATCCCATTTCATCCTTCCTTTTAGTTAATTTTTTTTCCATTTATATTGTTGTCCTAAAATTTAGGAAAATTGACTAATCTAGTCAATTTACCCCTCCGAGAAAACCATTTTAATTGGTTGATATATAACTATAGTCTACAATTTTTTTTAGTTCAGTTATGTTATCCAAATTCACTAGAATTCCATTGCTCATATGTTAGCAGTTTTTCAGTTACCTCTTATGCTTCACCTAAACGGTCAAGAACCCATTAAAGACCTATTTGAGGCAAGGCAGACAAGAGAACAACAAACAAAAATAGTGGGACAAACCTGTAAAATCAACTCCCTTCACTCATTTTCATTTTTTGTTTTTCATTTCATTTAGTTTCCACAAATATTAGACATGTTTCAATGTCATTATACCATGCTTGCTTAGAGGAATTTATAATTTTTCATGTAAAGCTTTTCTCATAAAACAATCTGATTTTTATCTTTGTAAATCGTCATTCATTCACTTTCATTAGGTAAACTTAATTACCCAAACAAGGGATCAATTGGATCTTTCATGCATATGGAGGCTATCCGACCCACAAAGAGATTTGACCCATTCCTATGGGTTGAATAGTGTAGGTGTGTACTATATACTCTATTTTTCTAATTTCCAGGTTTCTACCCCTAAAGGGGAATTTCAAAAAAAGAAAAGCTAAAACAACAAAAAACAAACAAAAACTTGAAAAAACCAAAGCAGGGGTCCACCCCACAAAACAAGAAAAACCAAAAACACTTTATTACACACACACACACACACACACACACACACACACACATAGAGAGATATTTCAATTTTGTTGACCAAGAGACATGCTTGTGAAAGAAAGATGCGATCTCTCCACATGGATGGCTTGTTCTTTCATTTCAAGAAATTTCAATGTATAGAATACTAAGAGTCAAAGCCATAGAATATTCATGATGAGCCCCTCATAATTTTTCTTCTTAAGTATCAATTGGGTGATCTCGATTTCTCTCGTAAACCACATGTTAAGAAGTTGATTAGCTCGACTTGGATTGGAATACTACTCTGCTTGGGTAAGCTTAGCCAAAACTCCCTCGGGGGGGAAGGGGGTTCCTGAGCCTCTTCCTTTGTGAAGGTATCCTTCTTCCATCCAAACGGCTTTAAGAGCCCTAAATTACTAGTGACGAGAAACATATAATCCCTCATTCTTTGAACTACATGGGGAACACTTCATTCTAGCCACGTAGTTTACCAAACCTAACTCCTTTTATACAAAGAGGAACAATTGTGGGATAACAAGTGTTTTCCTGATCGAGAGGACATTTTAAACTACATGGTAGACACTACTTGTGATACAACCTATATTTCACAATTAAATACATGCTTAAAGTCTCACCTTTCGTTGGTCCACATCATACCTCGATGAAAATTTGTTTGCATCTTGTTGTATCCCTCTTTTCATAGTTGTTACAACTTGTTAAAAGGCTTTAGTTTAGCTCTCATATCTATTTTTAGGCTTTGAAAAGTCTCTGGAACACTTTTCGGGAAATTTCGAGTCATACCGAGCAATTTCGGGCTTGTTCCCACACATCACAAGTCCTGAACAACTTTTTGTTCATGACTTACAACCATCTAAAAAGACCTGACTATAGTTTATTAAAGACCTTTTTACTCTTTTTTTCAAATATTTTGCATAATCATCCACTGGGCCATTGTTCAAAACCTTGGTTGACCTCGAGAATCAATTTCAAACATTTTTCCAAGGCCTTAAGGGAGAAAACATATTGTTGTTCTCTTTTATTAATTTTTTGTCCTAAAAATAAACAATCTTGTTTTCATCCCATTTTTTATAATTGTCACCCCAAGGCCATTTTGGCCATCCAGGAAGCTGAGGGAGGACAATACCCATGGTGGGTGGTCCTAAGAGACACTTTTTGTGCATATTTCACCTCTCCTTTTCCCCCTTTTTACCGCCGCAGACACATGACCATATGAGGTGAGGGTAGTCTCATCCTCATGCTAAGCTATCAAAGAGGCTATAACCGACTTCATAGGAAGATAGGTTGGATCCATACTAACAGATGGATTTTACTTATAGCACATTCCTTTAATGGCGACTCCATTGGGGACCTACAAATATATTTCATTTTTTTTGAATCCCAAACTTTATTGAGCATTAGACCCATATTCTTTGGTGTCTTTTTCCCACCTTTTGACAGAAATTCAAGACAAGGCCATTAAGATATTCGTCGGTTTTCATTGGTAATTGTCATAGTTTATTTCCCTTGTAATTTCATTACCTCAGGGATTCATAAATACCATTGAGTTTTCCTTTTGCTCTTACCTTATCAGTATTCATGTCCACTTGTTCAAACTCATGTGAACAATTATTAATTGGCATACCTTACCTTTCACTTGGAGGAAAGGTTGACCAATGTTGAAAGAAATAAGAATAATTAAATCACAAGAGGAGGTATCCCAACAACAACGTGCATTAAACATATGCAAAAATTGTTTTTGGTGTAGCTAGAGAGTTTTATTGAATTAAATACTAATTTTCAATTGTTTTTTTTTTTCATAAAATAAAATAAAATGGAACCCATTCAACACATAAGACAGGATGTCAAGGTAGAAGAGGGTTGATCGCAACGTTTGTTGAGGATCAAGTCTTGTCCTTTCCTTACCTAACATTTTGTATTTATTGTGATGTTTACACTTTAATTAATCTATAATACTCCATAGATGTTTTTTATCAAGTGCTAACATACAAAGAAGATCCATATGAACATTTGATTGACAAAGGATTATGCATGGTTTGTGAGTATATGTTAGAGTGTCAAGGACTAATTCAAGAATTTGTAAGAGCTATGCTATTTTAGATCCTCTATTTTATAAAAATTGAACAATAAGGAATGTTTTATTATTTATTTTCTTTATTATGGTATATAAAATTCATAGTAAACAAAGTATGGAGTGGAGCCACCAAAAACTACGTTGAGAGATGATAGGAAGAACAATTTCAAAATAATGTGCATTGTTTCTAAATCATTCACTATTATGGTATGTTTATCAATTTACACAATCATACATGTTATATTTGTAAATGGAGCACGAAGAAAAAACAAAATCAAGTTCGTCAACAAAAAGCTGCAAATAGTCAAATACAATATCCTCTGCAAGTGATGAAGAAATAAGGCATACAAGTATTTCAAGTAATGACAACACTTTTAACAATGAGTGATGATCAATATAATTAAATATTATAAGTTTTATATTTTGAAATGTTCCTTTTTAAAAATCAAATATTTTGTTTATTGTGGATTTATTGTCCCAATTGGTATAATGATGGTTCACCCAAAAGTGTATGAATTAATTATTAACATTTTCATTATAATGAACCTTTGTATTGTACCATTTTCCATTTTAAAGGGTCCCTTGTTTGTATATATATAATGGGTTTTGTTAGCGATATTTCTTGTCTCGGGACAAGAAATAGAAACAAGACAACGAAAGTCCCGAATCCCCGAGAGTTAATAAGGACCGTCCATCTGGAAAGGACGCGTGGTAGGAGATCAGTGTTATCAGGGAGGGTCCCGACAGGGAAGCATCCATCGGAGTTGAAGCCATCGGGATATCGGGGATCCCGGGGATGAGTGATTCGTGCACTTCAAAATTGTGATCCGTGAAATCCTGATCGGTGGGGAACAACTGTCAGTCATTGTGGGACCGAGAGGAGCACCATAGTGTAGGAGCCAGTTGTCAACTGGGCGGAGGTCAAGCTCATCGAAAAAATGGGGTTCTTGGAGGCAAGGGAACCGTTGCATCAAACATTGCGATATCGCGATACGCGATATCCCGACACCAAGAGTGTGGGGCCACAGAAGTCGACGGAGGACAGGTGGCAGGCTTTCGCGACGATGAACGGACCGTTGATAGGTCAACGGCCATGAGCCATCGGGGATCGGAGAATCGCGAGTCTGAAGGATGCGTGCACATTGACGTCGCAAACCCCGAAACCCCGAAACCCCGATGGAAAGCTATATGGTTGCGGTCATATGGTAGCAGGTCACATGGACCATTGTATAGCTCGGAGGGGCTAAGGGAAAAAGAGCGCTCATCGAAGAATCGATGATCGGGAGTTCAAAGGGTCAAGAACGCTTGACAATGGGGAACACAAAACCCCGAAACCCGATATAGAGTTGGGGAAAAGTCACGGTGAAGTACAGGAGACCGTGAGGAAAGAGAGGAAGCACTACATTCTCCGGGCGCCGATTCGACGTGAAATCCCAGTAGCTTCTAGGAATGAATGCAGATAAGAGAGGGTGGTTGAGGCCTCTCCTCAGTCATTTATTGAAGAGTATGGAGGTCCCGACCAAAAATCTGCCTGGGAGGGTCCCCTGTACCAGTTCTCTTCAGGAAAGCCACATCGAGTCTTCAATTCGCCAGAAGAACCTGCACACGTGAAGTCAACATTCAAAGGGTTCAGCTACCTCTAGCGCGATCCATGACGAATTAAGGTAGAGTATGACAGAGAAATGCAGGCCAGATTTGATTGAGGCGACGCCATCCATTGAAAGTTCTGAGATGCCTCTGTTGGGCGAAAGGAAGGGAAGAGTATATGTAGGCATTTTTGTCATTTTGTAAGCATCGATGGTAGAGCAGAGCTCCCTACTGTAAAGTTTAACAAACATTCTAGCTTGTTGGATATGCATCTGTATATGAGATATCTTGTTTTATGACAGACAATTTTTCTCACTCCATCTAATTTTCATCTCATACTAAGAGAGTTCGTGATCGACTGAGTCGCGCGAATTATTGCAGTTCTATTGTGATAAATGATTTATCGTTGCATTATTGTATTCTCTGGTTTTCCGTATTTAAGTGTAAGAAGACCTTGCGTTTGGATGCCTTCTTCTACAGTTTGTTAGGAACCTATCATTTATAACAGACCTTAGCACTCTTCCCATATAAGTCCTCCGCCAGTTCACCCTTTACCACAACTCACTGTCTGACGTTTATAAAAACCTCACTCACCTATGCATGCCTGGCCTAGTTTGGAGTTGGAATGATATCGTTTTGAGTTGGCTTACATTCAGTCACCCCATCTATAAACAAACCGTGACATAAAACTGATGGGCGTCGGGCTCTGCTCCTGATAGCAATCCAGGAGTGACTTCCGTCGCCAACATTTCTGGCGCCGTTGTCGGGGACGAAGTTGAAGATTTTCCCTGGGCAAAATGACAACGATCAACTGATTCTGAAGGTGCATCAGAAATCAGAATTATTCAGATTGCTACTATGCACCTGGCGACTCCACTGTGGTGACTCCATTGTTTCCACTTTACTGTTTCAGTTGTGGCCACTATTGACACACCTGAAAGTTGACCCAGAGGAGCTTTCTTGAGAAGGTTTCAGCGGCTGCTTTCTCAGCCTCAGAAGTTTCTTGGGGTAACGATAATGTTAAGATCTGGCCTCTGATGGTGAACAAAGACCAGACACATTCGAAGCTACACATTTTTCACCTGGCAACTCCATGATTCGAGGATCAATTGGCGACTCCACTGGTTCGATATGGAGGAAATCCTGGCTTGAAGGTTTGCTCCTTTTAATTTTTCTGCTATTCCTAGTTTTCCTAATGATGTCCCTTCTCCGAATGAATGGGGCGATTATTTGCCCAGATTTAGAGAGGGTGAAGAGGACAATCCTGCTCAGCACCTCAGTGAGTTTCATGAACTCATGCATCAGTGGGAGATACATCATGAGGATGTATTACTGAAAATGTTCATGTTCTCTTTAGCAGGGGATGCGCGTAAATGGTATCATTGTTTACCCCCTGCTATCATTTCTTCACTCAGTGAATTACACACAGCTTTCACCGCCTATTGTCATAGGTTGTATCCCCCTGAGTTAATTTGTCATAATTGTTGTGAGGGATACCACAAATATATACAAGAGAAAGTTGTTTCTGATGTAAGCTGTGGGGAGGATCCTGATGACCTGGATCAGTCCTTTATCCTCCCCATTCTTCTTCTTCGGGCGAAGTTATGGAACTGATAAAATATATCACTGCCAGACTTGACAGGTGGGAAGCTGAGCGAGGTGCAGAGGATTTTCCACCCTTTGAAGAAGATGATTTGGGTATATCTACAATGAATGATTATGAAGATCCCAGGGAGGAAGGAGACGCTTCGGGCGGATTTATGGAACTGATAAAATCTCTCACTGCTAGATTTGACAGGTGGGAAGCTGAACAATACGCTGAGGATTTCCCATCCTTTGAAGCAAAGGCCCTTAGCAGCTCTACTGAGGGTGATTATGAAAAACGCTTTCCCACGGGACCTGTTTATGGTCATTATGAATCTAACCCATGGGAGAACCAAGAAGAAGAAATCCTCCTGGATATGATTATGTCTAAAGAAGGTTGTGATGATGAGGGATGTAAGGATAGAAGACTGGGGGAGGAAGTTGCTCTGAGTGAACTAATGATATCTCTCATAGCCCAACACGCAAGGTTGGAATCTGAGGACAGTGGGGAGGATTTTCCAGTCACCAAAGAAAATGTTCTAGATGGCTCTTTAAAGGATATGATTGGAGATTTCGTAAGCGCATTAGCATCTACCCCTGATGAGCTTGTTGTCTCAGATCAAAGCGATGAAGTGGCAGTTGGGGAAGAGGACTGTTCTTTTTTTCTTCACGAGGTTTCCCATGATGTATTTACATTTGGGATTGAAAAGGAGAATCTAGAAATCATTCCTTTTTTGCAAGATGAAGAAGTTTGGTGCTCACCCAGCTTTAACGACTATTCAGTTGAGGAGCAGCAGAACCCCACATCACAGATTGATGACCCGGGTAGCAGCCAACCCGTGTATGACAGCTATGAATCAGGTTCTGAGTTGGACACCCAGAACTCCCAAGAGAAGACTGCAGAGCCTTCTCCTCTATTCACAAATGAAGGAAAATGCAAGGAAATCAGCCCCCCTGAGTAGAAAATTGAAAAGATGAATCACCCCATGGTCCCTATTTATGATGAATATGAATCGGACCTGGAGGAGAGCCAACAAGAAGAGGAAAAAGAACTAGAGGGGCAGTCTGCCCTTTGTTCACAGCCAGTCAGCGAGTAGCCACCGCCTGAGATCAATCAGCCTACTTCAGTTATTCACCCACCTGTGCTTATCAGAGATATTTGGCCGCGGGTGAACAATTGTGTAGCAGAAGAGGCTGTCTGTCGCCCATTTCCTGGAAGTGGCCGCTCATTCGATGACCCTGTCAGCAAATACATGGAGTGGCATTTCCCTTATGCTTTGGAGCTGCCATATCCCATCTCAACTTCAGCTTATAAGGAGAAGTTGAAGAGTGTAACCATTCTACTGTCACGGTTACATCAATTGTTTATGATCACTGACAGAAGGAAAGAGCTTCCCTTCAGGAAGTTACTTGATTGGCTGTGGTGGAAGTCTGCTTTCACCTAGCCCCATGTAAAGTGTTTTATTAGTTTAGGACTGTATATAAATAAGCTCCTTTTAGCATGTAGCTTTGTTTTCTTTGCTTTACTTTTCGGCCTATATTTTTAGTAGTGGGATGTTTTGAGCATGACTCTATAGACCAACAACAAGGCACTGAAGATGTGGAAGGAATTCTTAGAGCATCGCAGGGACGACTCTATCCCCCATGGAGCCTAATGTTAGTGATATTTCTTGTCTCGGGACAAGAAATAGAAACAAGACAGCGAAAGTCCAGAATCCTTGAGAGTTAATAGGGACCGTCCATCTAGAAAGGATGCGTGGTAAGAGATCAGCGTTATCGGGGAGGGTCCTGACAGGGAAGCATCCATCGGAGTTGAAGCCATCTAGATATCGGGGATCCCGGGGACGAGTGATTCGTGCACTTCAAAATTGCGATCCGCGAAATCCCAATCGGTGGGGAACAACTGTCAGTCATGGTGGGACCGAGAGGAGAAACATAGTGCAGGAGCCAGTTGTCAACTGGGCGGAGGTCGAGCTCATCGGAAAATCGGGGTTCTTGGAGGCGAGGGAACCATTGCATCAAACATTGCGATATCGCGATACGCGATATCCCGACACCAAGAGTGTGGGGCCACAGAAGTCGATGGAGGATAGGTGGCAGGCTTTCGCGACGGGGAATGGACCATTGACAGGTCAACATCCATGAGCCATCGGGGATCGGAGAATCGTGATTCTTGAGGATGCGTGCACATTGACGTCGCAAACCCCGAAACCCCGATGGAAAGCTATATGGTTGCGGTCATATGGAAGCAGGTCACATGGACCATTGTATAGCTCGAAGGGGCTAAGGGAAAAAGATCACTCATCGAAGAATCGATGATCGGGAGTTCAAAGGGTCAAGAACTCTTGACAACGAGGAACGCGAAACCCCGAAACCCGATACAGAGTCGGGGAAAAGTCACGGTGAAGTACAGGAGACCGTGAGGAAAGAGAGGAAGCACTACATTCTCCGAGCACCGATTCAACGTGAAATCCCAGTAGCTGCCAGAATGAATGCAGAGAAGAGAGGGTGGTTGAGGCCTCTCCTCAGTCATTTATTGAAGAGTATGGAGGTCCCGACCAAAAATCTGCCCGGGTGGGTCCCCTGTACCAGTTCTCTTCAGGAAAACCACGTCGAGTCTTCAATTCGCCAGAAGAACCTGCACACGCCAAGTCAACATTCAAAGGGTTCAACTACCTCTGGCGCGGACCATGCCGAATTAAGGTAGCGTATGACAGAGCAATGCAGGCTAGATTTGATTGAGGCGACGCCATCCATTGAAAGTTCTGAGATGCCTCTGCTGGGCGAAAGGAAGGGAAGAATATATGTAGGCATTTTTTCCATTTTGTAAGCATTGATGGTAGAGCAGAGCTCCCTACTGTAAAGTTTAACAGACATTCTATCTTGTTGGATATGCATCTGTATATGAGATATCTTGTTTTATGACAGACAATTTTTCTCACTCCATCTAATTTTCATCTCATGCTAAGAGAGTTCGTGATCGACTAGTCATGCGAATTATTGCAGTTCTGTTGTGATAAATGATTTATCGTTGCATTATTGTATTCTCTGGTTTTCCGTATTTAAGTGCAAGAAGACCTTGCGTTTGGATGCCTTCTTCTACAGTCTGTTAGGAATATGTTGTTTATAACAGACCTTAGCACTCTTCCCATATAAGTCCTCCACCTGTTCACCCTTTACCACAACTCACTGTCTGAAGTTTATAAAGACCTCACTCACCTATGCATGCTTGGCTTAGTTTGGAGTTGGAATGATATCGTTTTGAGTTGGATTCCATTCGGTCACCCCATCTATAAACAAACCGTGACATAAAACTGATGGGCGTCGGGCTCTGCTCCTGATAGCAATCGAGGAGTGACTTCCGTCGCCAACAGGTTTAATATTATATTTTAGTCTCCAGTGTTGTAAAATGTTTAAGTTGTGGATCAAATAAATGGATAGTTTACACTTTTACAATGAACAAAGGTGCAATTAATTGGAATATATATTTAAATGGTAGAATAAATTAATATAATGATAATATCCAAACTCATAAATTAAAATATAAAAATCAATATTATTAAAAAAAAAATGATTTAATGATTAGTAATTAAAATTTTATAAAAAAACCAAGAATTTGCATTTGCATACTCCCAAAAATATTAGATGGCATGTGGGAAAAAATGGCATTAAAACATATTAGAGCATTGTATTCATTCATATGACATGGTGTGTTTCATATATGTTTATGCACCTATGAATTTATATCATTACGCATTAGCGAATCTCAAGGTTTTTTTACTAACTAGTGCAACTTTGTTATTGTTATAGACCAAAGAATTCTATTAAAATAAATGCACCAGTATGCATGAGATTATAGCACACAATGGTGCATGATACATGTATGAATGCAATGGTGTGAACAAATATAATAAGCATGCAAGTGCTCCTAAGTACAACATCAACATTGTTCCTTTCAACAATATTATTATTGTTAGCATTACTTTACCATTATCTTTACACCAACTTTATGTTGCACAAGGATATATACACACCCATTCTCAATCATATATATATAGCGCACAGGTGATTGCAAATAATAATCTAATTTGAAGGTCATAGCCAAGCCAGGCACCAAATTGGTGTATGAGACCCCTTGTTTGTGGGACAAGGGATCCCCTCCATGCAACGATTTCACTACTAAAGTATATGAATGTTTACATACCCTACCCCCCCTTTGTATTTGAACCTATGAACTCTAAGGAGAAAACACATGTTTAACCATTAGGCCCACTCAATTCGTACTATTGCATAGTACATAATATATAATATGTACTATTTAATATTAAATAGTGATGCACCATTTTGCTTACTGTTGTTCCTGAGTCTGTACTAAGGCTTAAAGTACAGTGTCAAGGCATCCGAAAATATGGTAATAGTTGATAGAGGATTTCGCTAACCTTGGTGTGGGAAGCTAATGAAGAT
>JZKD02S2360997.1:305516-322327 GCA_000966675.3 Picea glauca | reverse complement strand
ATGTGTAATATGTTCCATTAGATCATCAAATCTGAAAGTAGATTTCTTTTCAAATTCCATTTGTACATGTTATAACATCAATGGTATTGAGTTGTCTCCTGTTGACAACCTTCAAATAATAAGTATTATTTTGTATTAAACGATGTTTTAAGCTGCAAATAGTAAGTATTATATAATATTAAATGATATTTAATTTTATATTGTATTAAATTAGTAAGTATTATTTTATACTAAATTATATTTAATCTTATATTGTATTAAATTAGTAAGTATTATATTACATTAAATTAGATTTAATATTATATTGTATTAAATTGATATTTCTAGGTTTAATTTTTTTTTAAACCATAAAAGGATTTATAGCTGGAGTCACTTAGTATTAATTAGGTAACTTATGACTTAGCAAGGGTCAAAACATTTGGAGAGAAGACGGTGGTGGTGGTTCCACACCAAGGGGATATCTACCATTCTAGCCTCATCACAAGGGGATGCCTACCCTTCTAGCTTAATCACAATGAACAAATATACCTACTTCCCAACCATTCTGGTTAGTGAGCTCTAAGGGGATAATCGAGTTACTATGCGTAGCTCTAAGGGGATATTTTAAGGTATAATTGTTGATGGGTATATCTAATGATATATGTTTATTAATTAATTTACTATTTCTTAGATGCAATGATGTATATTTCAATTGTAGAATTCCTAAATATAATGTGATATACTTCAAGATATATATTAATTATTTTAGTAATGTTATGTAGCATTCTTTATTACTCATTAATATAGAAGTCAACAATTAATGAAATTCAAATATTATTTATGAATAATGAAAATGTAAACTAGAACTGATGTTGTGTGCAAGTTCTTGAAGTGCTCTCACTTCAATGGTGATCTTGGCCCCCTCCTCGAGATAACTCCCTTCCTCCACTCGCTTTCCCTTGTTAGTTTCTTTAATTAAGATGGTAGTGAAGCAAAACTTGTCAACCAAACCACTTTGCTACCAAACAACCTTGCTTTTTGTGAGGCATATATAGAGACAGGTTTTTCCCTCAACCGAAAAAACCACCTTATCACTCCAGATGTAAACTGGAAAAGACACCTTATCGATCCATCTTTCATTTCTTTGATGATTACAACACATATTAACTCTAACATGCTTAGTTCTCAGATCTCACCACTCTCTAACTTGTTTCTTTAATTTAGTTTAACAGTAACAGTCTAACATATTAACTCTAACATGCTTAGTTCTCAGATCTCACCACTCTCTAACTTGTTTCTTTAATTTAGTTTAACAGTAACAGTCTAACATATTAACTCTAACAGTCTAACATATTAACTATTAACTCTGCCGGTATGACATGCTTAGTTTTATGATCTCACTGCCTCTTCATTATCACTGATTAACTCTGCTAGTCTGGCATGCTTAGTTCTCCTATTTGAAGGCCTCTTCATTATTACTGAAGCATCGCTTTCTACACCTCCTGAATAGTTGCAGTACTTCAATAATATGTTTTACCCAATATTGGGATTGCGCTTCTCCTCCTCCCAATATTGGGATAGTGCTTTTGCTCCACCTCATACCAGCTCCAAAACCCCGAAGTACCTGTGAGTATCTGCGTTGGTTTTGAGTCATGGACAGGAGACTACTTTTTCTGGTTCAAGAGGAGCCTATTGATCTCGTTCTGGTTCAAGAGGTTGAAGTCCTACGTTGTGGGAGAATTCTTTCGAGCATCATTACTGAATCGATAGACAGTTGTAATCTCATTGCCGGAGCATTCTTTCGAACACCATGAAAGACACAGGATCATCATCCACCACCAGAAACTTCATTCATCTGCAAGCCTAACAAGGGGCCTCATGGCGGTCTCCACCTTTGGCAACAAACTGATCCCTTTTAATTATACTTCATGATGGCCACCCTCAGCCAAAATCAAACCTTTATCTCTATATGGACAAGGAATACCATGGAGGCCAATGCCACTAACACCGCCAAAGGCAGTCAGACAGACAAGTAGGCATCCAGGTCCTCGCCATTATTATTTACAACAAAAAATCTTCCAATCTTTGCAACATATTTTACAATATTATTACCTGCAAGGCACACATATTTCACTTCATTGTTGTTTTCATAGCAATGAAAATCTGGTACCATGACACATGAAGGCATCACTCAACTCCCAAGTTCTGCATCTTCATCCCGCGGTCGATATTTCACTCTTGCGACCACAATAAGCAACTGTGTCGTCCTAACATTTCCCAGCTCTGCAAGGAATTGTATCATGTTGAGTACTTAATAGGAGACGGTAAGTAACAATAATATAATGGTCTAGATCACAAACGGAAGTTGGGCGTCTGGGGTTTCAGATCCACCTCTACGAGGCACAAGGACTGCACATTATTCTTTTCTGGAAAGGTGAGTTTATTGTTTTAACCGTATATCTATCATGCCCAATTTCTTTTGACAATTGTCCATTTATTTTTCATGTAATGTCTGAATTCAACACGTACGCTTAAAAACCAGCGCACTTGTAAGATTTAATGTACTCTCATTGTTTATACTTTCCTACTGATTTTAAATTATAACAATAAGATCTAAATCATGGACACTCTCGCCAATTTGCATGTTCCCTCGTGGTTGTCTACGTGTGTGTTCCAGTTGGCCAAGGTTCATCCAAAAACCCCTCATTACATGATCAAGTTTAAATCGATTATGCTGCTAAAAATAAATGCCGCTTAGGACTGGTCACTAAGTGATCTAGGAGGCTCCCCAGGTCCAGAAAATGCTCAAAAATGAAAGTTATCAGAAATGAATGAAACCAATTCCATTGCGATTGACTCATCATGTTGATTCCAGCCATATATTTAATTTCTCAAACGGGAATTGTATGTGAGAGTTATTTCACTTTGATCAGATTCTCAAACATGCAAAAAGTCAATGGTCAAACTGGCAAAAAGTCAATGTTGATGTCCGCATGACATCACCAAGATATCTTCATTATGCTAACGTGACAAAGGTAGGTGGGGAAATGTGACGTGCTGACTGGATAGGTGATGTAGGCGTGGATCAATAGATTCCGAACACGTGGCATATGGTTGGGTTAATGTGGAGGTGCCAGCTAGCCCAGGCGTGGGCTGCCATGTGGCACCCCGTAGTTGGTTGGTGGCTATGCAAAAATTTTGTAACTCATGAGAATGGACCCCGGGACCTATTTATAGAGGAGAAGGACTTATGGACAGTCCTAGCACCAATGCGCCAAGTATAGGACTTGTGTATACAAGCCCACGAATTAATATTTAAGGTGGATAGTGGTCATACGAACGAAGAAATGGGTTGGGGCCTAACCCCAGCCCTCAGTGTGCCATGTGACCTATTCATAGAACCAAGCAGCAGGAGAGAATGTGAATGAGGATAAGCACCAGCCCTCGGATCTCAGGTGATACCACAAGATCGAGGCCTAACACTACAAGGGTGCGCATGGATTTATCCTTAGACCGAGGTCCCATGTAAAGCGCCCGGGAACCATGAAATAGCGTCAATTATGGGCCAGCGCAGAACCCAAAGGGTCGGCGCTTGGCCATATGTAACCATGTGACTGTTTCAAAGGGGTGCACGCCATCCAAAAAGGTGCTACTCTGTGTATTTTTTATTTTTTTGTTACAAAGTGGGTTTTTGCCTAAAGTTTTTGCCCAGAATTGGTATTTTGAGGATATTTTGGCCATTTGAAAGGGGATTTGATCCCAAAAAGAGGCCATAAATTCAGGATAAGTTGGTCTTCTCTTGTTGAGCCTAAAAACTATATAAAACAGTCTTATTGAGCTTGATGGGTAACTTTTTGATGTAGGGAATTTGAGGAGCAACTTGTGTAATTTGGCCATTTCTCATGTTTTGAGAGGCATTTTTGTCATGTTTTTTAGAGTAGTTTGTTGAGGCATGTATGTATCTAAATAAGGAGGTCTTGTACAGTAGATCAGAAGCCTGTTGTAATAGCAAAGAGCCAATGTAAAGATAACTTGAGCATTTGAAGAGTAATAGAGAGGTCCTCCACTTGGAAGCGGTCCCAGAGACGTAGCCAAAGATTGGTGAACTCCGTTAACAAGTTCTTGTGTCTACTTCTCTTTCTTGCTTGCTATTATCTTCTCTTAATTTGCAGCATAGTTTATAATGGCTGATCTCTTTAATCATTAATGAGCATCAAGTAAAAGTCATATTTATTATTCCGCAACAAGTTCTAGAGTTTTATGTGTTTCACATTCTTATCGATCTGATGCATAAAGTACATTAAACTTAACTTGCAATTGTCAGTAAAACCTATCATTTTTGGATCAAGTTTATGGTATCAAAGAATTTGGTTTTGAAGGTTTGACAAGAATTGCAAGCATTGGATTCTTACCAGAGCCAACATTAAGCGAGGAGAAGGCCAACTTGAGGCTCTTTATCCAGAGATTCAAAGGAGACCTCATAAACAAGAGATGTCTTCACTGAGAAAACTAGGTCCTTTTTCATCTGAGGACGATTTCTTTGAGGTATTTTAATTGATCAAATCCATGGTAGAGAAACTTTACCATGAAAGAGGACAATGAAGAAATCCAAAGGTTGAAGAAGGTGAATCTTCAATAAGAGATGAAGGAGGAGTTGGAGGTGGTGGACCTTCAGAACCTTCTTCTCCTTCATCCTCATCATCTACAAGTGAAGCAAGTGTACATTCCTCGAAGGAAAAACAACCTAAAAAAACTCATCATTCTTCTGATATGCCTTTATTAAAGTTATAAGTAAAGTTTAATTTACCCACTTATGATGGTGAATTAGATGCAGAAAATCTACATGATTGGGTTAGACAGTTAGAAGTCTATTGCATGATACAAAGTATTGTTGATGATGAAACAAATATCCAACTTGCAAGTCTCAAATTTGGAGGCACGACTCTCATATGGTGGGAAAGAAAAACTAAAGATGATCTCAAGAAAAATGGTAAAACAATCTCTTCCTGGAATGATTTTATCACTGCTTTGAAGAAATAGTTTTATCCATTAGCATACATGCAACAAGAAATGATGAATTGGCAAAGTTTAAGGCAAGATAAAGGTTAAAGTGTACAAGAATATACTCAAATATTTCATTAAAAAAGCATTAAATTTGGGTATTCCTTTATATACACAAGAGACACTCCTAAAATATATTGGTGGTTTACATTCTTATATCAAGCACACTATTCTTATGTTAAATCCTTCTAACTTTGATGAAGTATGTGTACAATCCATTTACATTGAATCAAGTAAAGGGAATGTTGGTGATAGTGTTTCTACATATACTTGGAAAAGAAAGGATTCAGGGAAAAGAAAATAGAAAGAGAAGAAGACAACCACAACAAGAAAGGAGAAGCCTACTTGCAAGCATTGCAAGAAGGTAGCCCATGATGAAGATCATTGTTGGATCTTACATCCTGAGTTGAAGCCAAAGAAGTATGTCAATAAAGGGAGAAAGAATGCCACAACTGCAACAGTTCAAGTGGATCTTGGATCAGACTCCGGTGATGAGACAAAAATTGTATCTATGGGAATCCGAGGTATAAATTCTATTCCAAGTACTAGCTCTTCTAATTCAGTTGTTGTAAATGATGAGTGTAAAAGGAGTGAACTTTTCCACATAAGGGTCATAACAAATAATGTTAAAGTTGACACTCTTGTAGACAATGGATCACAAGCCAATCTAATCAGTGAAAAGGTTGTAAATAATTTGGGACTTGAAACTAAGCCACATCCATTGAGATGGATATGTGGTGATAATAATTTGCAAGTAACCAAGCAATGTAAAATTAAGTTTTCAATCACTTCTAATTATGTTGATGAAGTAGAGCTTGATATGGTTCCACTGGAAATATGTGGAATTGTCCTAGGAAGCCCATACCTTTATGATAGAAAATCCATATTCTATAGGGAGAAAAATAAATATTTCTTCAAGAAAATGGGAAAAGTTACATTGTTCGTGCTCATCGCATAAAAACTAAAAAATCATTTGCAACTACAGGGAAGTTAAAAAGAATGGGAAATGCAAGAAAAAAGTTTAAACTTATGTCTGTAACAAAATAGGAAGTTAGTGATGCTAAACATGAGATGGTTCTGTATGTTTCGAACAATCATGAAGTGTCACAAGAAGTACAGCATGAGGTTCAGTTGCAAACTTTGTTTATTGTTCCTGTTCATAAGGGGAATCATGTTTTGTCATTCTCATTTGCATACTCAGTATTGTTGTTTAGTTTGTTGCTATTCCATGGTGTATGGTTGCTAAATGAAAGAAAGAATGTAGATGATTGTGCAATAAATGAGATGACTACTTTGATAAACAATGATATCTCAGTTTTTATGTTTGTTGTGATTAGTCAAGTGATCATTGTCTCAGCAGAAAGGATGGATGATGAAGGACAATTGGGGAGGCAGTACCCTCACTTATTACCTAAATAAAAGAAGACTTTTGGTGGTCCAAAAACTTCCAAGTGGGGAGAAATGATCCAAGAGGCTCCCGAGGTCCAAAAAATGCTCAAAAATGAAAGTTCTCAGAATTGTATGAAACCAATTTCATTGCGACCATCTCGTCGCATTGATTCCGACCATATATTTTCTTTCTCAAACAGACGTTGTATGCGATAGTTATCGCACTTTGATCAGATTCTCAAACATGCAAAAAGTCAATGGTCAAACTGGCAAAAAGTCAATCTTGATGTCAGCATGACGTCACCAAGATATCTTCATTATGATGACATGGCAGAGGCAAGTGGTGACATGTGACATGTTGAATGGACAGGTGATGTAGGCATGGACCAATAGATGTCGAACATGTGGCATATGGTTGGGTTAACGTGGAGGTGCCACGTGGCAGAGGCGTGGAATACCACGTGGCACCCCGTAGTTGGTTGGTGGCTGTGTAAAAATTTTGTAACTCGTGAGAATGGACCCCACGACCTATTGATAAGGGAGAAGGACTTATGGACAGGCCTAACACCAACGCGCCAAGTATAGGACTTGTGTATTCAAGCCCATGAATTAATATTTAAGGTGGATAGTGGTCATATGAATAGAGAAATTGGTTGGGGCCTAGCCCCAGCCCTCGGCATACCATGTGACCTATTCATAGAACCAAGTGGCAAGAGAGCACGGGAATGATGATAAGCGCCAGCCCTCGGATCTCGAGTGATCCCACAAGACCGAGGCCTAACCCTACAAGGGCGCAGACAAATTTATCATTAGAGCGAGGTCCCATGTAAAGCACCCGAGGACCAAGAGCTAGCACCAATTATGGGCCAACGCACAACCCAAAGGGATGGCGCTTGGCCATATGTAACCTTGTGATTGTTTCAAAGGGGTGCGTGCCATCCAAAAAGGGGCTACTCTGTGTATTTTTTATTTTTTTGTTACAAAGTGGGTTTTTGCCTAAATTTTTTGCCCAGAATTGGTATTTTGAAGATATTTTGGCCATTTGAAGGGGGATTTGATCCCAAAAAGAGGCTACATCTTGAGGATAAGTTGGGCTTCTCTTGTTGAGCCTAAAAACTATATAAATTAGGATTTTTGAGCTTGAGGGGTAACCTTTTGATGCAGGGATTTTGAGGAGCAACTTGTGTAATTTGACCATTTCTCATGTTTTGAGAGGAAGTTTTGTCATGTTTTTGAGAGGAGTTTGTTGAGGAATTCATTGATCTGAACAAGGAGGTCTTGTACAATAGATCATAATCCTTTTGTAATAGAAAAGATCCAATGTAAAGAGAACTTGAGCATTCAAAGAGCAATAAAGAGGTCCTCTACTTGGAAGCAAGCCTAGAGAAGTAACCAAAGATTGGTGAACTCCGTTAATAAGTTCTTGTGTCTACTTCTCTTTCTTGCTTGATGTTATCTTCTCTTAATTTGAAACATGGTTTATAATGGATGAACTCTTTAATCATTAATGAGCATCAAGTAAAAGTCATATTTATTATTCCACAACAAGTTATAGAGTTTTATGTGTTTCACATTCTTATCGATCCGATGCATAAATTACATTAAACTTAACTTGCAATTGTCAATCAAACCTATCATTTTTTTTATCACTAAGGGACGATTGGATGCCTATGAAGTAGTCAAATCTCGATTTAATGCGAGAAGAAAGAACATATGGTTTATCATGCATGGATAAGCCATATGTTATATCAAGAGATTTACGATTGGAACTTAACAACATGATTGGATCTTCTCTCATAGATTTGATATTGCTTGTCACCATAAATCTGTAAGCTTAAAATATTTAAACATTGCATGTATGTGAAGGTAGAGAAACCAACTATTGTCATTGATTTATACATCCAACAATCTCTCCATGTCATCATCTCTACAAAAATAAATTAAAAAATGAATGGATGAACAAAAACTTATATCTTTGATGATGCCATTTATTTTAAATATGTACAAAAATATTTGAAAGTCAGAATGCCCATATCCTTGCCAAACACAGTTACTGGAGATGAATAGCCATATATCTAATAGCCATAATACACATATTCCTGCCAAATCCACTCAATGGAAATGAATAACCATGTATGCAATATCTTTGGGAGGAAAACGAATAATTCCCATGTGGCGCATTAAAATTATAATGAATTGTTGCATCAAAACGATGCAAAACTTGAAGTAATCCAAATCTTGAAGAATGACAAAAATATATGAACAAATGTCAGCTCTTGTATAATAAGCTACAAGAAGATATGAATCCAGCGAGCTACAGGAAGAAGCACCTGGTAACCAATATGAGTAGGTGTTTCTATATTTTTAAAGTGTGCCAGGGAGTGTAACTACAATCAAGTTGTTTTTTCATAGAGCAGGGATGTAGTTTACAGTTTTATGAAATAACTTTTTCGGGGGATATTTTCCTCAATTGTTTGTTTAAATTAAAATATTTAAGAATTTTTTAACATGTTGAATCTATTTTTATATTCAAAAAAAATTAAATAACAAAAATCAATAATTTTATACAAATTTATTTACTCAAATTTCAATGAATTTTTACATTCAAAAAATATTTTAAATAACAAAAACTAAAACTAATAATTTCATGTAAATTTATATACCCAAATTTCAATAAAAAAAAAAACCATTTAATAGAACAGTTGTACATCACCTTTTATATATATTTATATTTTCACATAAACAGGTCACTGGGTCTGGCTGCATGGAAATTTACATTGATTATATTTGGCGAGTCTTAACCTGATCATGGTGAATATCTGCAAACATTGACCCAAGGTGAGAGTTAGACTTAGTGGGAGGACGACAGAAACAACAAGTACACAATGACACCTGTGCTTCTGTCCTCACCGCGGCGTGTGACAACAGAGGCCACTGGTGTTATTGTCTATCTTATCTTATCCATCGATGTGTTAGCCCGACCATACAAATTTCCTATCCAATCTTTAAAAAACGCACGTGTAAGCATAACAATTCATTTCAAAACATGGTATCGACCCCGAACTGCATGTTGTTAGCTGTGCGCAACACAGTAAGACAATGGACCGATGGTATACTCTTTCTAAGTGTAAATCCTGCAGAAAGCTTTAATCAAATTGCTAGAGGGTTTTAAATCACATATTGCTAGAGGCAATATAGGAGAGACTAGTGACAATAGCACAAACCATGAGTTACATGTATACTGGTAAAAATCGCTACAAACTTTAAATTGGCTATTCAAACTCGAACTTGAGGACTTCACTCATAACATCCACACTCTCTAAATATTTTTGCAAGGACAAATCCCTTGCAATGGTTGTAGATGATGAAAGATGAAATAACAAAATTTCATGTGAAAAACAAAGGTGTTCCACAAGCCAAGAAACTAAAGACTTCAGAAAACAAAGTTAGGATTCTAACTCAAGATATTTCCCTCGAGTAAAAATTATAATGTACTAAATCCAAGCTCAACTTCCTTTCATGCCAACAATCGAGGAGAAGTGCCCATCGCATAGTCATCTCGAAATTTATTCTCAATCCTCTATTTATTTTCCCATTCTTCATGCATCCATTTTCAAGTTGGATTTCACAAACCGGTGTCCACGAAATTATTGATGTCAAGCTTTTTTTGTTTGTAGACCTAGATATGTTGGTGAAAACCAAGAATTGCAAATTGATTTATGTCTTTCTTCAAGTTTTTTAATGTACCAAAATATTTTGAGGTAGATAAAAGTATGCACTTTAGGCTAAATCTTCGCATGATGAGATATTGAGTGATAACTTGAAATGTTGTAGCCCCAGTGTTTTGTGGAAATGTTCTAAACCCTCAGTGTTTTGTTGAAATGTTCTAAGTCCGGTTGTTGATTGGAAATGTCATGAAATGTTATTGCTCACTGTAATATACTTTTCTTGATAACTATTTATAACATGCCAATTCTAGAACTGGTATATTTTTTCACGAAGCACGCATATGTTTGTTCATGCAAGCAAGAAAGTTTTGACGAAGATGATTACCTGAGTGATGATATAGGTTTTTTATCGTTGATGACAGTATATGGAAATGAAGGTGACAGTATGGCGTGGCACTAGATGATGATATGAATGGTGATGATTAAATTTATGATGAATGATGATGGTGGTAGAAATAATGATTCTTTTTTGTTATGCTTTGATATCCATTGTAGACTAATGCTTTTCATTGTTGTTGATGCAGGCTATACTTGAAATGCAACTTTCATGATTCTTGTAGCCTATACCCTATATATATTGGAGGATGATGAGGAACGTGTGGACCTCAATGATTCTTTGTAGGAACTTGTAGGCTATCCTCTTATTGTTCTTGTCTTTTTTTTTCATCCATAGGTCTAAAAATACTTGAAACAAGAGATAGATGTTTCTTTCCTTTTCTTTATTCTTTTCTCTTCTTTTTTTCTTACAGTACTAGTGCCATTGTTGGTTTTCAATGGTGCCTTTCCCCATGATGCTTGAAAAGGTTTAAAACATGGATTTTTATTATTATTATAGAGTTAAGGCTACCTCCTGGGAGGTTTTCAATCAAATGTTCATCCTTGGTGCCTCAATGAGGTTTTCAACAAGGAATTTTCATTCTCTTTTTTTCTTTTTGAGATGGTCCTCACTTCTTTTTCACTAGAGGTAAGGGTTGTCTTCATTTACTTCAACTGTGGTCTGTAACCTGTGCCACGAAACTAATTGCTATTTATTACACTTCTTAACCCTTTATTTCTCTATCATTTTCATTAAAATTCATGAAACTCTTTTAAATAATTCATTTGTAGTTAATTTACCTTGTTGACCCTTGGCATTCTACCTAAAACTAGAAATTGTCTTGCAATGCAAGGTGGGATTATGAAATAAGTGAGATGTGATTATTTTCTTCTTCCAACAGACATAAAAATGATTACAAACAATGTATATGAAACCAATTTAAAAAGGATTCATGAACTAGTTTTCATTTTAAAATTCTAACGAGAGGTAGCTAGCCTAGACTACCCAACAATGTTTTGATGATAATGATTTCTTACGATATTAGATTGAAGTCATTAAAAATCCATTTGGAAGTGGATTTATAGGGGAATATGAAGTAGAAATAAGTTTTTAAAGTTCATAGATTTGGTATGATAAATATGTTAAGAAATTTCCTATGTGTTAAAGTTATTTAAATTTTCTAGCTTGGACCAATAGTTACATCTTTTGGAAAAACCTTTTCATCTGATGTTGGATTGACATGATGTCAGTGGGAGATGAAAGTGGATTGATAAAATTATTTCCACTAGAAACAAGTTCTAAACAAACCTTTAATTGATATGTAAAATATTCCAAGAAGCAATCAACATGAAAAACTAGAACACTACAAAGTTTGGAGCAAGAAGTCACTATTTCAAGAATAACGTCTTCATACAATGTGAGTGATTCCAAATGGATTGGAAACTAGACTCGGAGGATTATATTCCTTAGAAACATGTTTTGAAAATATATTCATTTTCATCCTCAAACAATCACTATCCTAACTGTGGTTTTAGTAGTTTTGGCCTTTCTTTCACAAAATTTCAAGGATGCTAGGAGCCATACATATAGGTGATTGATGTGGCTATTTTGATCTTCCTTGAGTGATGATATGAAATTCGTTATTCATATCCTTTCCCCTAGGAGTGTTGATGAGGTTTCTTCTTCTTTTGGATTATTTGTTGTTATCCCTGCATTGTTTTCAAAAATTGTTTTGGATTGGTTTTCAAAAATTGTTTTGGATTGGTTTTCAAAAATTGTTTTGCAAGAGATATCTACAAACCCATGTAGATTATAATCTATGAAATTTCATCCTAATGTAGTTTTTAGCACCTCCCAGACAAAGACACTCAAAAGTGATGGGCCAAATAATTACAACAATATTTTTGAACTCCTCACCTTAACTTTAAATATCAACCCGAGGTTCATGCAAACTTATGAGGTATTGAGCATTGTATTTGCAAACTACAATAGTACAACTATATACTATAAATGTAAGAACTAAATAATAAAATGAACATAAAGAAAATGTGAAAGAATTGAACTATTCTAACAAAAATAAGAGGTGCCCAATCTTAGCCTATTTAACTATGTTTCCTCACTCTCCACTATTGATGGATCTACACTCAGTCTACCCCGTGTTAAGGGCAGCAAGAGTAGGGGGTGTGAGGAGTGTTTTCCATTTTTTTTAGAGAGGAAGGAAATAATAGTAATAAGGTCACCCAATCATCCAATGGTATCAAGGAAGTATGAGCTAAGATACTAAGCAAGGGAGAAAAGTAAATAAAATGAACATAAAGTAAACATGCAGAAAGAAAATGAACATAAAGCAAATGTGAAAAAATGAAATAGATGGAAATGAGACACCATAAAGTAAAAGAAGTAAAGGAAATACATGAAATAAAAACAATTCTTGAAATGAAAGTGCATAAATTGAAGTAATGAAAATGCAAAAAACAAATTGCAGCTCTTGAAAGAAAATAAAATAATAGTCATATAATCTATATGTAGAGGGGTTTCAATATCAATTGCATCTTCATAAAAAGACAAAACCCTAAAGAAATTAATGGCTTGAATCCTGTAAGATAAAAACATTGTTTATAGCAAGATACTTGAACAAAAAATATGCATTATTTCCAAATTTTAATTTACAAATTGAGAGTAGCAAACATAGATAAAAAACAATCCTTCAAAATGAGACTAGCCTACCCTATAAATTATGTTTCCTCTTGTTCTTGAAAAGGAGTCCTATCTAAGCCATCCAATCAATCCCTTTATTGATGGAGGTTGTCCCAAAATCTCCTAAAATCATGTAGTTTAGTTTGTGGGATTAGTCCAATATTCTAAAGAAGGTTAAGGGACAAGATCCCTTAAAAATATTTGTAGCCATAAAATTTTGTTTGCAGCCATGAATGAGGGAGAAAAATCTTGTCTTGGTGATTTTATTTAGTACACTTATCCTTTAGGGATCACATTGGTCTTCATATAAAACATATGCACAATAATATTATTTTTACAATAAATCACGCCAAGATGAGGCATATGCCACATTTAAACTTTAATTAAGTCAATCATATATAATTAGATAAACATGAGTCATGTTGGTCATGAAAATCATGAATGTGTTCCATGAACTTTTTGAATTAGGAGTAAGAATGTGTCAATTGTAGATGTAGCATGGGCCATAAAATAGACAAATTGAAGACCCAACACTTGAGCCCATGAAGTAGGGTCTTCAATAGAAGATGAAGACTTTGTATTCCTTGAGACCAAACAAGAAAGTGTAGAATCCTCTATCATAAAATAATCAATAGATTTCCCTTAATCAAGGACATCCTATTATTTTGAACCCATTGATCTATAGCCCAAGGAGGGAGCCATAATCCAGTAAATTGACCAATAAGGGCATGCTTATCTAGGGAAAGGGATTTGAGTCATGATGTAGTGGGAGGAAGCTTCACATATAGAGTGACTATGGATTTCTTGAGAAATCAAGATGAAGGAACTTTGACAGAGTTTTGATGCTAAGAGGTTGTGAGAGCCTAAAAAGTGAGGGCCTCAACTAAAGGGTAATGAAGCTATAAGGGCTTCCCCCACCTTGGTTAATGATTAAGAGGGCCGATTGAGATTAAATACCCAAGCCAAGAAGTAAAAGTAGAGTGACTATGGTTTCTTAATTATTACACGAAATTAACAAATACAACAAATGAAAAATTAAAACAAGCAATGCACCATTTTGTTATGATTATAACAAGTAGTGTAAGAACATCATTTTGAAAAATAGAAATTTTCCAACTGGATATAATAAAAATCATCTTTAATATACAATATATGAAATTAATAATATATAGAACAATAATATATTGAATCATTATTTCTTGCAAGCCAACATGACCATAGTATCATATATAAACTAATATAATTTTTGTAAAGTGAAGGAAAGCATATGAATCATTTAATATTATTGAGTATGGAGTGAATGAAAATTTAATAATATTATGAACATAGTTAACCCTTGGTTAATTAAATATTTCAAAAAATATGTGATAGGTAGCTAGAGAGGTAGTGGGGTGCCCAGAGGGCCCATAGTGATAATAGTGGAGGCCATTCAATGTAAGGTAGACTAGGTCCACTATAGTATTAAATAAGGCCCATATGGTAGTTAGATATAATAAATGTAAGAGGACTTTATCTTCATATCCCATTACATTGCTTGAACCCCTTTATATAGTGCTACCAACCACCTAACAACATTCTAGATGAGGAACCTTCTAGAAGTATAAACTTCTAGTAAGTGTTGGAAAATGTTTAACAGGTAGCGCATGCTTGTCATTGATGGCAAGTACGGCAATGAAGATGGCATGAGTACAGGAAGAATGTAAGAGACGGGCACCAAAAGTATTTTAGGGAAGACGCTGCAGAGCAAGCTTGCTAAGTTCAGAAGAGATAGTGTAGAGGATTGTTGGCAGGTTATTATCAGGCAAAGTAAGTTTGTCATTGATGGCAAGATCAGAGTATGCAGCGAAGGAAAAACAAGGACAAAGTACGCTCCGAAGGAGAAGCGCCAGTGATCGCTGGATCTCATTCTGAATTCCTGATGGCCGTCAGATTTGAATGAAGACAAGAAGAGGGCGCTGAAGAGGAGAATAGATCTCAGGCGTCAAATCTAAGCGCAGGGTTCGACCACCGTTGGATCGAGGAAAACCTGCACGATCTTTAAAATTGCAAGGATTAGAGGGCTCACAAATCCCGGAAGCAGGAGGACCGTCCATCTCAGGGGGTTATGTGGACCGTTGATCCGACTCCCTATCGGAGTTTCAAGGATCGCGTGTTGGAAATGTCAAAGAAACAATGCAACAAAAATCCTAATTTCTCGATATGAAAAATCCCGGTGCAATTTGAGCCATCAAATCAAGAACACATCTAAATCGTCGACCCGACTCACGTCAGCAGACCACGTCAACCAGGAACACATGTCACAACCAGGTAATGACAAGTGTCAAACTGATTCAACATTTCAGGCACATGTAAGTCACGAATCAGAGTGACACATGGCAGTATTCAACACGTGTCAATCCACGTGTGACGTCAGCAGATGGACACCTTGTCGGAGTTTCGAGGATCGAGTGTTGAAGTTGTCAAAGAACATTGACATCAGGAATCTCGATATCGCGATATGCAAAATCGCGATGTAATCTGAGCCGTCAAATCAAGATTTGATTTGGATCGTTGATTCCACTCAATGGAGAGGCATCGGGGATTGAGAGTTGGACATGACAAAGATTATTGACATCAGGAACCCTGATTTCGCGATATGCGAATTCACGATTTAATCGCAACCGTTAAGTTAAGAAGTGACCTGGACCATTGATCTGATTTCTTTATGGAGTATCGGGGATCGAAACTTTGAAGTGACAAAAACACTGGACATCAAGGATGTCGAAATCGCGATACGTGAAATCGCGATTTAATCACAGTCGTTGAATAGAGATCAGATTTGGACCGTTGACATAACTCCATATTAGAGTTTCATGGATCGCGACATCAAGAGAAATAGAAAACAAGGCAACAAGAATGCTGAAATCGCGATATGCGATATGACGATTCAATCACAACCGTTAAATCAAGCTTGGATCTGGACCGTAGATGTAACTCCATATCGGAGTTTCAGGGATCACGACTTTGAGAGGCAAGAACACAATGCAACAAGAATGCCGAAATGTCGAAACCCAGTTTAAAGGCAAGATTAATAAATCTCATCCAACGACGTAGATTAACCTGAAGGAGATCTGAGGGCTACTATTGCACGACACAATGAAACTTCTAGAAACCATTGATGGTTTCTACCAGAGGATGCGAAGACACTTCGGGATGACTGACAGAGGAGGTGAAGAGTCTCTGAGAGGAATGAAGATGTTCGTGGAGGTGATTGACAACTGATGAGCATTGAGGCCTGTAACTGAAACAGAGAAGGTGAGTTCGACTGTCACAAAGAAGACGAAGAGTCTCAAACCGCCATAGAGGCTGAGGAATATCAGTATAACATACAGTGATGTTGGACACGCGGGGCGAACCACTAGAGAAGTTGAAAGGTCACGATGATGATCAGACAAAGCACTCGAGAGGTGGAGGATAAAGGCACAGAGTCAGCATGCAGAGGCATTGTGAACATTGCATGCACAAGATGCATAGAAACTATATATACACGGTGTTGGATCATGTTGTCATTGATGCCAATGGTTTGTCATTGATGCCAATGGTTTGATTACTTGGGAGATTGTTGGATCATATGTCATTGATGTAAATGGTTTGGTTTGATT
>JZKD02S2360997.1:275210-302828 GCA_000966675.3 Picea glauca | reverse complement strand
TTTATATTCAAGTTGCATTGTCTTCTTAATTGGGTAATTTCTAGAAGTTGTCCATGTTGATTTGACATTGGCTAAAATGTTTATGTGATTTAACATATAACTTCAAGATAAGAGTGAATATTTTATACTATATATACTATAATTAAGTTTTTTTTGGATCTAGTATATATGCTTAGAAAAGTGTACCCTAAGAGATGGAACTGGTAGGTATTTGTTTGTGTTAGAATGCACACAAAATGGATATCAACGTGGAATAATTTTTCATTAATATGATAAACATATAAATACATGTAGATGATTTTTGTATTTGTCTTCCAAGAGGTCTCTTGGACTACTAATTATTGTTCCTATCACTTTGTCGGTACCCAATTTTTTGGGTCCAGTTTTGTGCACGCACAAAAACAGAGTTGTGTGTGCACATTCCATAGTTTTGCACATGCCTAATGAAATGTGTGAGAAATGATGTAGAAGGCGCACTGGAATGAGTTTTTTCAGTTGTGCGACCCGATTAATGGCTACCAAGTATGTGCCATTTTTCGTTTTGTCAGTTTCATCGGAAAACAAGAAGATTCCCACCGGAATCAAGAAAGTAATCATCGGGAAATATCATTGAATGATTACTTCCAACAATATACTAAGATGTGGTATGTCCAAAGAACACACTAGCCAAGAAGTTAATATTTTATTTGATGCAGGAAGTCTATGTGGAGCATTGGAAAGAACTAGAAGCATGTGAGGCAATTTTATCAAACAAATGAGTGGAGTAGAGAAGAAAGAGACAACGCTCCCCAACAGAGAAACTTATAAAAGGAAGATTTAACATCATAAATAGAGTCAAATGTTTTTTAGTTAGATTATCTAGATAGCTAGTGAGAATAGTGATACATTGAGAACATTGAGCCTTTTGTATTGAGCTCACTCTGAGCCTGTTGTATTGTTGTAATGCTTTGAATATAAGTTTTGTGTCTATTATATATCTCAATTTTGAACAAGGGTGGATTGCGTAGTATGTTGTAATTATGAGGTTTTATATAGCAGAGATATGAAGTTCTATGGTTGTCACATGTATCTCTCCTGCACAATGTATCTCTCTGATGTGATGGAATGCTTCCAGTAATAAATATATGACAGTTCTGAACCATTCTGTGTTTGTTATGTACTAGTTGAATATCTGTGTCTATTGTTTTAATTTTTAGTCCTAATAGTTTATCAGACATGAGCTACATGGATTCCAATAAAAATGACTTTTTTGTGTGTTTAAGATTTCATCCCTATCACAATACCTTATGATCTCTGTGATCCTCTTTTCATCTTGGGTGAGACCTTCCACGACCTTGGTCGAGGATTGATATGTCAGTGCTTTGGGGTTCTTGTTGGAAAACTTTGGAAAAGCCTTGGGTCTAAAATTCCACAACATTAAGAAGGACAAGACATGTGAAAGAATGGACTGAAAGCATATAACAAATGGTCATGTTACAAGGACTTGAAGTCTTGTTGATATTGATGAAGGAAAAACATGAGTTGGCATCCTTCAAAGGAGCTGATTCAAGACTAGATAGAAGCAAAAGAAGACAGGTTTTCCCTGCCAGAGACTCGAGGATTGAGGATAAACACGAAGTAATGGAAAGGAAGATATCTTTACTCGGATATGCATGATATTTTATTTGTGGAATTTTGTTTTCTATTGCATGAATGGCTAAAGAGGTAAGTTGCTACCAAGTTTTTGGTGTGGCCATTGGAGCCAGTGGTTTGGGATCAAGCAAGGTTGAAGAACTGAAAGTGTTGGGAGATAAGTGGACTCAAGATATTGATTTAT
This sequence comes from Picea glauca, assembly GCA_000966675.3. Lineage (NCBI taxonomy): Eukaryota > Viridiplantae > Streptophyta > Pinopsida > Pinales > Pinaceae > Picea > Picea glauca. The sequence continues at coordinate 301,012 of JZKD02S2360997.1, read as the reverse complement.
AGTTTTCTCAAGTAAAAGAATTCTATATTGTTGAATTCATCATGGAATACATTGATTCTTGTAGTGAGGGATAAATAAAGTTTGAAGAAGGACCAAGAAGGAAGATGTTGAAGGAAATTTCACTTTGGATTAAAATGGTGTTCGAGGAGAAGCAAGTGATATTCATGGAGCCTGATCGAATGGATGAGTAAACTCCCCTAGCATAGGGGGGGGTTTCTGCAGAGATAGGGGAAACTCTGAAAAGAGAGAGAATGGGCCTAAATGTGGAGGATCCATAAATTGTCAAGATGAGGTGAGGTATGGAATGGACCTAAAAGAGAAAAGAATAAAAAGAGCTGAGAGGTACGGAAGAAGAGTTGAGGTAAGAAAAAAAGAAGAAGACAAAGGTGGAAAAGAAATAGCCACGGGCATGCGAGGAGGTGTCAGGTCCAACATGAAGATAAAAGAAATCGCACCAAGTGGTAGTGCGGGAATGTATTTTGTGTCGGAGTGGAGAACATGCAAGGATAGGTCCACAAAGAGGCATGGCATAAATGATATGGTTTCTAGTAGAAATATCAATAGTGATACTAGTATGGACCTAGGTGACGAAGTCCACACCCCTTGGTTGTTGCACGGTGTCACAAACTTAGAAGAAGATGTGGCGCAAAGCAGTGATTGATTGATAAAAGGAGAGGATGGTGCACGTAGTAGTGTGTTTTTTGGAGAAGGTGATTGCGTGCAAAGTGGTAGTGCGCAGATCACACCAGGAGACAATGCATGGATTTGTAGTGCATAGGTCATCCTGGAAGATAGAGTGTGCATTTGTGGTGCAAAAATAGTACATGATGGTAGGGTGCAAAGTGTTTGTGCGCCAAAAAAATAGGAATATGGAGGTTCCCCTAGTGGCGGGGGAGATGTATATGTTCTTGCGCAAATGCAAGTAGATAACTCTATAGGTCACCTCATGAGAAATTTCAGAAGAAGATGGACTTACCCTCGTTTCTACCACCCCCCTTTTTCATTTTTAATCAAGAAGAACCCACAAAAGACAGTGAAGAGATCATAGAAGAACAAGAAGAATAATTAATAAGTAATGAGACAAGTGAAGAAGGTGAAATGAAAAATACTTTACCCCAAGCGATAGTGGTGTGGAAAAGTCAAGTTAATAACAGTGATAGTAGAGTAACTATCTCAAATTCAAAGATGACAAATCAAGAAAATAGAATGAGGTTTCATGTGTTCCATGGAACATGTAAGGATGATGTAATGAAACATTGGCTTACCCATGAAGAAATATGGTGTGTAAAAAGAATTACAGAAGAGGCAACTAAAATCGTGCAACTAGAGACCACATTCATGGATAAAGCCTTGACGTGGTACATGAAATACAAGGCTATTGTGTCAGCGAGACATGCAAGGTCCCTAGCCAAGATTAAACATGATCTACTTAGGGAGTTTCCAAAGCCTAAGTAAGAATCTCAATGCATTACATAAATCAAGGAGATCAAACAAAAGGAAGGATAAACCATCTGGGACTATGAGTAATGACTTAAAATATTGTTGGATAGTTTAACGTTCCAAGCCGAGGATGTGCACCACAAACAATGGTTCATTGTGGGGCTACTCCCCCATATCCAAGTCCTTCTCACCTTGCAAAAGTTGACGACTCGGGAAAAGGAAGTCGAAATCCTGATGCATTTGGAACCTGCACTTGGAGGAGCAAAGACATTGATGGGGTTGGCACAGGTTCAGTCAAGACTAGAAAACCTAATGATACCACTACAAGATATGGCGAAGACTAAAGTCATGTGCAAGCACATATGGTGTACTACATGCTTCTTCGAGGGGCATCGCTAAGACGAGTTCCCAATCCTTCCAAATTATGTAGTGATGGGCACGCCGAGTCCATTTCCATATGGACGGTAATAATGCTGCCATGAAATTCTACTTCACAAATTCAGACTATATTTTCAGTGGTACCTTCCAAAGCATCAGGGACTCCTAATCAGCCTGGAAACATGTGCCAAAAGGGAGGCCTAATTGGAGACTTCTAGGGCCAAATTGAGCCAAAATAAGGAAAATCATTTCAGATATAGGTTTCCAAACCTGTAGCATCCTTTCAAATATGATGTTCAACCCATATTTGTTTTTTTTAAGTCCAATATTTCCCTGATCATCCCTCCAGCGAGCATTTTCCCGCAAACCTTTCTGGGGCCATATCCAGGGATGATTTTAAGGATGGAAATTTGTTTTAAAATGTAGAAACCATGGCTAATCTTCTAATCCTTCGTATGCCAACTATAAATGTTTAGCGATAGTTTTGTAAAAATATTCAAATTTATAAGGATTTTATATAGTTTTTATATAATTTTGGCGATTTTTAAGGTAAAATAATTTTATCCTATAGAATTTGGGCGAATAATTTTTAAAATAGAGAATCTCACTTTTGGAAAAACCATGGAAAATTAGCCAACGAGCGAAATTTAGCCCCTAAAATCATCCATGGCCATATCTCACTCATCTGGAGTTTGATTTGCACCAAACAAAAGGAAATGAAAATATGGTAGACAAAGATACAACATGGTAGAATCAAAAATCACATTTGTGGCTATTTTTCATAGGGTAATATCCTTCCATTTTCCAATCCTAGGGATTCCCTTAACCAAATCAGGCTTGGATTGAATCCATGTTTCATCAGCTCCCAGGGAATATTATAGGTAGCAAAGGGGTGGTAAAATCAAGTTTGAAAAATTCCTGAACAATGTGAATTTACTAACATTGAATGACAAAACACAAGACCCCTTTCCCTCCAAAGAGGCCCATAATTTTCCCCAAGCCATGGGCCTTCATCCGGGTGAATATGATAGTCATTAATGGCCTTGGACACCATGAATGACACCTTATTTACAGCTACAAAATAGAGAAGCCATCAAAGTTCCATTGGGATGACACAAATCCAAAGGAAAATGAGGAGGTGACACCTCAGTTTTGTCATTTTCCCAAATGACGTTTTGTAATAAATTTTTTCTTTTGATGCCTTACATTTTGTCAATTAAATATTGTAAATAAAAGCAACACATAATATTTGATTTGATTTTCTTTTGGATAAAGAAAAAGAAATTTAGGGTTGGTCCACTTGTCACTTTTCCAAAAGTGACAAGTGTCTTGTGACCTAACCCTAGACTTCACCTCTCCTTTATAAATAAGAGGAAGGCATTGTACAAAAATGGGACTTGTTGAATAAAGTACCAAAGCTCTGCAGAATTTTCTCAAACAAGTCTTAATGTTTATTTTGTACTTGTTCTCCTTCAGTTGTTGGATGTGTTTACTTGTTGGTTAAGGGTTGAGGGGTGGTAGTAAATTCTTTTTATGTTAGCTATCTCCAAGATGGATTGGTTAACTAGGTGTTTGTTTTTGCTTCCTTGGGTTTGAATTGAAAGTTTTCATTTACTTAACAACTTAGTTTGGCTTATTTAATGTGTTTTTGTGCAACTTTCTTAAGGGATTTAAGTATTTTATCCCTATTTAGTCTTGAGGAGGTCAAGGGGTCGCTTAGAAAATCCCCCAAACTCCCCTTTACTTACTGATTTTTGCTATCTACTTTATCTCATTTCATCCTTCCTTTTAGCTAATTTTTTTTCCATTTATATTGTTGTCCTAAAATTTAGGAAAAATGACTAATCTGGTCAATTTACCCCTCCGGGAAAACCATTTTAATTGGTTGATATATATAACTATAGTATACAATTTTTTGTTTTGTTTAGTTCAGTTATGTTATCCAAATTCACTAGAATTCGATTGCTCGTATGTTAGCAATTTTTCGATTACCTCTTCTGCTTCACCTAAGCGGTCATGCACCCATTGCTTCACCTAAGCAGTCATGAACCCATTAAATACCTATTTGAGGCAAGGCAGACAAGAGAACAACAAACAAAAATAGTGGGACAAACCTGTAAAATCAACTCCCTTCACTCATTTTCACTTTTTGTTTTTCATTTCATTTAGTTTCCACAAATATTAGACATGTTTCAATGTCATTATACCATGCTTACTTAGAGGAATTTCTAATTTTTCATGTAAAATTTTTCTCATAAAACAATCTGATTTTTATCTTTGTAAATCGTCATTCATTCACATTCATTAGATAAACTTAATTCCCCAAACAAGGGATCAATTGGAGCTCTCATGCATATGGAGGCTGTGCAGCCCGCAAAGAGATTTGACCCATTCCTATGGGTTGAATAGTGTAGGTGTGTACTATATACTTTATGTTTCTAATTTCCAGGTTTCTACCCCTAAAGAGAACTTTCAAAAATAGAAAAGCGAAAACAACAAAAAACAAACAAAAACTTGAAAAAACCAAAGCAGGGGTCTGCCCCACAAAACAAGAAAAACCAAAAACACCTTATTATACACACAGAGAGAGAGAGATTTCAATTTTGTTGACCAAGATACATGCTTGCGAAAGAAAGACGTGATCTCGCCACATGGATGCCTTGTTCTTTCATTTCAAGCAATTTCAATTTATAGAATACTAAGAGTCAAATCCATAGAATATTGATGAGGAGCCCCTCATATTTTTTCTTCTTAAGTATCAATTGGGTGATCTTGATTTCTCTCGTAAACCATATGTTAAGAAGTTGATTAGCTCGACTTGGATTGGAATACTACTTTGCTTGGGTAATCTTAGCCAAAACTCCCTCGGGGGGAAGGGGGGTCCTGAGCCTCTTCCTTTGTGAAGGTATCCTTCTTCCATCCAAGCGGCTTTAAGATCCCTAAACTACTAGTGATGAGAAACAGATAATCCCTCATTCTTTGAACTACATGGGGAACTCTTCGTTCTAGCCATGTAGTTTACCAAACATAACTCCTTTTACACTAAGAGGAACAATTGCGGGATAACAAGTGTTTTCCTGATCGAGAGGACCTTTAAAACTACATGGTAGACACTACTTGTGATACAACCTAGATTTCACAATTAAATACATGCTTAAAGTCTAACCTTTTGTTGGTCCACATCATACCCCGATGAACATTTGTTTGCATCTTGTTGTATCCCTCTTTTCATAGTTGTTACAACTTGTTAAAAGGCTTTAGTTTAGATTTCATATCTATTTTTAGGCTTTGAAAAGCCTCTGGAACACTTTCCGAGAAATTCCGAGTCATATCAAGAAATTTCGAGCTTGTTCCAACACATCACAAGTCCTTAAAAACTTTTTTTTCATGACTTATAACCATCTAAAAAGACCTGACTATAGTTTATTAAAGAGTTTTTGACTCTTTTTTTCAAATATTTTGCATAATCATCCACTGGGCCATTGTTCAGAACACTGGTTGACCTCAGGAATCAATTTCAAACATTTTTCCAAGGCCTTAAGGGAGCAAACATATTGTTGTTCTCTTTTATTAATTTTTTGTCCTAAAAATAAACAATCTTGTTTTCATCCCATTTTTTATAATTGTCACTCCCAAGGCCATTTTGGCCATCTAGGAAGCTGAGGGAGGATAATGCCCATGGTGGGTGTTCCTAAGAGACACTTTTTGTACATATTTCACCTCTCCTTTTCCCCCTTTTCACCACCTCAGACACATGACCATATGAGGTGAGGGTAGTCTCATCCTCATGCTAAGATATCAAAGAGGTTGTAACCGTGTTCACAGGAAGACAGGTTGGATCTGTACTAACAGACGGATTTTACTTATAACACATCCCTTTTCTGGTGACTCCATTGGGGACCTACAAATATATTTCATTTTGTTTGAATCCAAAACTTTATTGAGCATCAGACCCATATTCTTTGGTGTCTTTTTCCCACCTTTTGACAGAAATTCAAGACAAGGCCATTAAGATATTTGTCGGTTTTCATTGGTAATTGTCATAGTTTATTTCCCTTGTAATTGCATTACATCAGCTATTCATAAATACCATTGAGTTTTCCTTTTGCTCTTACCTTATCAATATTCATTTCCACTTGTTCAAACTCATGTGAACAATTATTAATTTGCATACCTTACCTTTCACTTGGAGGAAAGGTTGACCAATGTTGAAAGAAATAAGAATAATTAACTCACAAGAGGAGGTATCCCAACAACAACGTGCATTAAACATATGCAAACATTGTTTTTTGGTGTAGCTAGAGAGTTTTATTGAATTAAATACTAATTTTCAATTGTTTTGTTTTTTCATAAAATAAAATAAAATGGAATCCATTCAACACATAAGACAAGATGTCAAGGTAGAAGAGGGTTGATCACAAATTTTGTTGAGGATCAAGTCTTATCCTTTCCTTACCTAACATTTTGTATTTGTTGTGATGTTTACACTTTAATTAATCTATAATACTCCATAGATGTTTTTTATTAGGTGCTAACATACAAATAAGATCCATACGAGCATTTGATTGACAAAGGATTATGTATGGTTTGTGAGTATATGTTGGACGGTCAAGGGTTAATTCAAGAATTTGTAAGAGCTATGCTATTTTAGATCCTCTATTTTATAAAAATTGAACAATAAGGAATGTTTTATTATATATTTTCTTTATTATGGTATATAAAATTCATAGTAAACAAAGTATGGAGTGGAGCCACCAAAAAATATGTTGAGAGATGACATGAAGCACAATTTCAAAAGACTGTGCATTGTTTCTCAATCATTTACTACTATGGTATTTTTATCAATTTACACAATCATACATGTTATATTTGTAAATGGAGCATGGAGAAAAAACAAAATCAAGTTCGTCAACAAAAAGATGCAAATAGTCAAATACAATATCCTTTGCAAGTGATGAAGAAATAAAGCATACAAGTATTTCAAGTAATGACAACACTTTTAACGATGAGTGATGATCAATATAATTAAATGTTATAAGTTTTATATTTTGAAATGTTTGTTTTTAAAAATCAAATATTTTGTTTATTGTGGATTTATTGTCCCAATTGGTATAATGATGGTTCACCCAAAAGTGTATGAATTAATTATTAACATTTCCATTATAATGAACCTTTGTATTGTACCATTTTGTATTTTAAAGGGCCCCTTGTTTGTATATATATAATGGGTTTAATATTATATTTTAGTCTCCAGTGTTGTAAAATGTTTAAGTTGTGGATCACATAAATGGATATAGTTTACATTTTTACAATGAACAAAGGTGTAATTAATTGGAATATATATTTAGATGGTAGAATAAATTAATATAATGATCATATCCAAACTCATAAATTAAAATATAAAAATCAATATTATTAAAAAAAAATGATTAAATGATTAGTTATTAAAATTTTATAAAAACCAAAAATTTGCATTTGCATACTCCCAAAAATATTAGATAGCATGTGGAAAAAAATGGCATTAAAACATATCATAGCATTGTATTCATTCATATGACATGGTGTGTTTCATATATGTTTATGCACCTATGAATTTATATCATTATACATTAGTGAATCTCAAGGTTTTTTTACTAACTAATGCAACTTTGTTATTGTTATAGACCAAATAATTCTATTAAAATAAATGCACCAGTATGTATGAGACTATAGAACACAATGGTGCACGATACATGTATGAATGCATTGGTGTGAACAAATAAAATAAGCATGCAAGTGCTCCTAAGTACAACATCAACATTTTTCCATTCAACAATATTATTATTGTTAACATTACTTTACTATTATCTTTACACCAACTTTATGTTGCACAAGAATATATACACACCCATGCTCAATCATATATATAGCGCACAGGTGATTGCAAATAATAATCTAATTTGAAGGTCATAGCCAAGCCAGACACCAAATTGGTGTATGCGACCCCTTGTTTGTGGGACAAGGGACCCCCTCCATGCAACGATTTGACTACTAAAGTATATGAATGTTTACATACCCTACCCCCCCTTTGTATTTGAACCTATGAACTCTAAGGAGGAAACACATGTTTAACCATTAGGGCCACTCAATTTGTACTATTGTATAGTACATAATATATAATATGTACTATTTAATACTAAATAGTGATGCACCATTGTGCTTACTATCATAAGTGCACCGATAACAAAACCTCCATTAAAACCTCTCACCACTCAAATTGTAGTTATAGTAAACCTCCACTTTAATTATTAAATGTTTTAGAAAAGGTTTTTTTAATAATTTGGTCTATTCTTTTAACACAAAAATCCTTCACTAAAACCTTTACTAATTGGTGCTTTCCTTGAAGTGATTCCCTAAACTTTTTTGGGGCCCACTTTTCTCATTATGTTTTCTTCCCAACGATGGAAAACTCTTTCCGTTCATGGCATGCATATCATTCCATATTTTGAATTTTTAGTTATATAATTCAAACCTAAGCACAACCATGGGAGGTGGATTGAACAAAAGAAAGCCTAAGAATACAAATTGTCTTTGTATTAACCCAATTTTCATCTAAGTATGTCAAAATTTTGGGTGGATGAGAATTTTCATTAACTCTAGGCTTATAATGACTCTATAACATTCAAGTTTACATAAAATATAAGTGAATTTTTTTACGTGATTAGAGGAGTTGACATGGATGTCATCAAGGAAACCATCTCTCAAGTTATAGGACTAGAAATAGGGGAACGTTGGTCTAAGTCCTTTCTAGAACCTTGAGATGAGGTAGAATTGCACATAATAATCTACATTACCTATGAAGGAATGCACAACTAGGTGCTTTTTTATCATTATAAATTGCTCTAGTTTGTTTGAAACATCATAGACTCATAAAAATCTCTTATTTTCTACTCCAATCAATATAGAGGATGGTTAATGAAGTACAAAATGGAAAAACCAGTGCCTTGAGTCACCATAAATTAGTGAAGCTATTGGTGATTGAAACATTGTTGCAAAGACACCTAGTGATGTATTAGGAACAAATTTGTTGGTTTGTATATATAGTAGAAGGAGAAAAAAATTATGAACTACACAACAAGGAGGCTACAAAGTCCCTTGGGGACCAATTTTCACAAGAAGGATGCATTGAGGAGTTGACTACATAAGCTCTAGAGTCAAGTAGTTAGGCATAGGGATACAATAATAGGGAAAAACAATGAGAAACACAACTTGAAGGGGATAGTCGTTCTAAAATGTCATGAACTAATCAATATGGATCCTCATCCATGACTAAGTTGCAAAGTCTCTTATTCAAATTTAGGGGTATCTAGAGATAGCACCTCGTAAACATTCACTAGAATTCAGCACACCCATTGTAGAAGAATACCAAAGCATTTCCATAGGGACAACCACACTTGTCAAGGAACTAACACAACTACTACAAATAATAAGAGGCTTCATACCATATGCTATAGGGTTTTAGAGGGGCACCATGTCCACTACTATAGCTAGGGAGATAACAAAATTAAGAAGCCATGTTTTTAGAGTAGTTGTGGAAACTACTACCATAGAGTCCTAAAAATAATGAGCGATCCAAATTGAGAGGGATAATGATGTTATCTCATCCCTTAAGGAACAAGTTGTTATATTTTTAGATGTACAAGTGGAAATTATTCAACATCATAGAGAAATTATTCTTCATCACACTTTGTTTCACCTCTTCCCGAACCACATATCTCACTCTCCAACTTGAGTTGTGATGATGTGATGTGTTGCCTCTAGCTCATGTGCCTTGTATTTTTCATATGGACTCCAATCGTCTCCTTTGCAAACTGTCACATCCTTTGGGGTGTTGCACCCCTTTGAAAACTAGCGCAACCATACTAATTGATGCGCTCCTTCATGCACTAGCCTATCCACCGAAATCATCTGCTCATGACCCTTTGCGTCCTTTCAGACCGACGCATCCCAACCTCTTTGGTGCACCCTTTCCTCGTGTGTTTCTTCGAACTAGAGACGTGACTCTTCGTGGGTGTGTTGATGGACTCATCCAACCTCTCCAATGCACCCATGCCGCCAAGAGCAGGTGGGTTCACTCCTTGTATGTTCACCCAAGTTGGCCCATCCTTTCCCAAACACAACACCAGGTGCTCATCCTCCATTGCAAGGAAAGGGAGGTGCATGCCCTCTTGGGTCTGCATACCACCATTGTCACCCAAGGTGTGCCTTCACATGCGTATAATATTTTTTTTGCCCAACCAATTGCATGCCCTTTGTGTTCTCTTGACCAACTTGCCACTGAGTTTGTCGAATGAGCATTTGTTCTAAGTGGGTGTCATAAAAGGCCTTACAACAACCTTGATGTAAAACTAACAAGTAAAGGAAGTGGGAAAATTTTAGAAGCAAGCTAGTAAGTATGCTTGCTTTACTTCTCAAATATTTTTTACTTTTCAAATATTTTTTATTTTAATATTTTTTTATTTTAATGGATTGTAAATGAAACCCATGAGTGCAAAGTTACCATTAACTATATAACATGGTTTAAATCCATTAAAAAAAATCTTAAAAATTTATGTAAAATATAATGAAGTATGTATGAAGTAGCTAATATATCATATATTCATTTTACATTTCTAAACAATGTAAATATAATTTTATTTATTTATAGTAACATTTGTTATATAAGACTAAAAGAATTGTTGCATTTAATTTGAGGTATTGAAAATTTCAATGTTGCATAATATAAAAAACTAATCTCAAAACAACCACACAACTTACTATATTTTGAAAAATATTACTTTCATAAAAACAAATAATGCATATTAGTTGTAAATTGGATATGAAGCAATTAGTGTTGTAATCTAAATTTTATGAGTTGCTTATGAAGGAGTCAAAGTTGTTGGAATATTTACTTTAATGTATTTAAAAGAATTAATATTAACATTAATTAATTAATTAAAGTTAACAAAAAATTCATATTAATATTAATAAATTCCTTGGATGGGGTGACATGTAGCACTTCAGTGTCACGCAGAGTGGAGCCAGGCTCGACCATAAATAAGGTAGGTCGACTCCCATCCCCTCACCATTAAGGATGGGAGCAAGCCTTAACCACCAGTTTCACGCCATGGGACTTCTCCCTCGCATGAACAGTCCAACGACACAGGCAGTAAATGTTGGAGGAGTGATAATGGAACCTGTCTTTTCTCTCCTCCATGTTATCATCTAGAATTGCCTCATCTCCCTCCATTTAGACTTTGGCTTGCACTAGGCTAGCAATTTCGAGCTCTGGTGTGGCCACCGAAACACCCCTTGCAACTTAGTCATTCAATTTGTCATCCCAATGCCAAGGGAGATGGGAAAACCACGACGCGGCTCAGCCTGATACACCTTCGCTATGAGACAGAAGAGACAGCAGTAGCTGGAGCGAGCGTTATCCATGGCCCAAACTCAGATTACGTGTAGGGAAAGGATGGTCTGGTCACCTCCCATGGCATATGTGGAGGAGGTCATCCCATAGGAGGCCATACAGATTCCTCTAGAGCCTCTCCTTTTCACAGTGCTAGAAAACTGAGATCCACCAAGTAGACTCTCATGGGAGGTCACTAAGGTCGTCACTATGGAGCACCAAGGACACAACACCATGGAGGCACAATTGGAGGAATTCCCCATTTGCTACATCAAGGAGGATTTTCTGGAAGAGCTCCTCCATATGGCTTCTCAGGATGTTGCACTCGCAGCTGGCTACAATTCTTTGAGAGCCACGTAGAGCGATAAGGACCAGGAGAAGTAGGCAGAGGAATAGGGCCAGGGTGCATCCATGGAACAACAGAGCGGAGCGATAACAAGAGAGGCTACAGAGACCAAGGTGGGTGGCACGTCAAAGGAAGGTGGCAAGGTCCTTGCGCCACCTCCCATCTCGACTGTGCAAGAACAATGGTGTGTCCCACCACCATTCTTCCACCTAGAGCATTTGGAATTGATGTTAGATTTGTGAAGCCAAATGGCAGACCAAGTCCACCATGGCACACTCATGAGCCAACACACAGACATGTTGTACGACGCCTTCTCCAATGCACCAACAGGGAAAAGATGTCCCACCTGTGCACGACCTTATGTGTTGCCAGCTCAGGATGGACTGCAAGATAAAGATGTCAACATGGCCACTCTGAGGCCAACGGGTAAATGCTTCTAGTTATGGTTATGGTTTCAGTTAGCTCAAAACCTCCTCTGTCTAAACTAGTTCCATTTTTTGTCTTTCTGGTTAATGTACAGACTATAGGCCGCCACCTATCCTGGTTTCCTACAGGAAGGACAGATAACAGACCGCCTCTTTTGGACATGGATATCCAAGGCTGCCAACTATTCTGGTTTCCGCTAATTTGACAGAACATCTGGCAACCTAAGGACAAATGTTTATTTTTACCAATGATATAATAGGATCTACCTCTTTTTTACTTAAAAAAATAAAATATTAACATTAATAAATTAATTAAAGTTAATATGTTGAATTAAAACTAAGATTTTAAAATATTAAATTTTAAAATTATTTAAAAAACATTTAAAAGCTATACATTTAACAAATTTATATATATATATATTATTTGGTTGAAATCTAAAACTATATTTTTAATTAAATCCCAAAACTATTTTAACTTTAATCTAAAATTATGTGTTATTTTATTTTTTTTTAAATCCAAAACGATGTGTTAGAACAAAACATAAAAGAAGTTTGAAAATTCTATGAAAAAGGAAAGCAAACTAATTATGCCGAAGGTATATATAGGGACAGGTTTTGTCCAAAACCCTTCAACATGGCAAAATATGTAAACCAAACCACTTTTCTACCAAACCACTTTGTTTTTTGCGAGGCATATATAGATATAATTTTTTCCCTCAACCGAGAAAACCATCTTATCACTCCAATTGTAAACCGGAAAAGACACCTTATCGAGATCAACACATTTAAAACTGGGTACATATCATATGATATTTCAAAAGATACGACAAAGTCTTCAATGGTGTTCTTTGCGCATTAACTAAAACACACATCCAATCATCTTTAATCAATCAATTCAAAAATTTGTAGCCCCAAACGATCAATTCTCAAATCTGTCATTACCATTTGAGTAGGTGGAATTTTAGGTTTGAGATATTGACATATTTTCTCAAAAATGCCTAAAATGAAATAAAAAAAAAAAAATCATTTTTCAATTTATAGTTCACATCAATTACAACTTTTTTATTTATTTATTTTTACTATAATTTTTATTTTTTTTACTTAACTCATATTGAAACACATATTTTATGTTAAAATATAAAAAAAATAAATTTAATATAATTAAAAATAAATTTATATTCTTAAATATTTTTCATTTATTTTTAATAAACTATTTAAAATATGTAAATATTTAAAATGTGTAATATGTTACATTAGATCATCAAATCTGAAAATAGATTTCTTTTCAAATTCCATTAGTACATGCTATAACATCAATGGTATTGAATTGTCTTATGTTGACAACCTGCAAATAATAAGTATTATTTTGTATTAAATGATGTTTTAAGTTGCAAATAGTAAGTATTATATAATAGTAAATGATATTTAATTTTATATTGTATTAAATTAGTAAGTATTATATTATATTAAATTATATTTAATTTTATATTGTATTAAATTAGTAAGTATTATATTATATTAAATTATATTTAATATTATATTGTATTAAATTGATATTTCTAGGTTTAATTGTTTTTTTTAAACCATAAAAGGATTTATAGCTTGAGTTACTTAGTATTAATTAGGTAACTTATGATTTAGCAAGGGTCAAAACATTTGGAGAGGGGATGGTGGTGGTTCCACACCAAGGGGATGCCTACCATTCTAGCCTCATCACAAGGGGATGCCTACCCTTCTAGCTTAATCACAACGAACAAATATACCTACTTCCCAACCATTTTGGTTACTGAGCTCTAAGGGGACAATCGAGTTACTATACTTAGCTCTAAGGGAATATTTTAAGGTATAATTGTTGATGGGTATATCTAATGATATATGTTTATTAATTAATTTTCTTTTCTTAGATTCAATGATGTATATTTCAATTGTAGAATTCCTAAATATAATGTGATATACTTCAAGATATATATTAATTATTTTAGTAATGTTATGTAGCATTCTTTCTTACTCATTAATATAGAAGTTAACAATTAATGAAATTCAAATATTATTTATGAATAATGAAAATATAAACTAGAAATGATGTTGTGTGAAAGTTCTTGAAGTGCTCTCACTTCAATGGTGATCTTGGCCCCCTCCTCGAGATCACTCTCTTCCTCCACTCACTTTCCCTTGTTAGTTTCTTCAATTAAGATGGTAGTGAAGCAAAACCTGTCAACGAGGCAAAACCTTTCAACCAAACCACCTTGTTTTTTGTGAGGCATATATAGAGACAGGTTTTTCCCTCAACCGAGAAAACCACCTTATCACTCCAGCTGTAAACCAGAAAAGACACCTTATTGATCCATCTTTCATTTCTTTGATGATTACAACACATATTAACTCTGACATGCTTAGTTCTCAGATATCACTGCTCTATAACTTGTTTCTTTAATTTAGTCTAACAGTAACAGTCTAACATATTAACTCTAACAGTCTAACATATTAACTCTAACAGTCTGACATATTAACTATTAACTCTGCCAGTATGGCATGCTTAGTTCTATGATCTCACCGCCTCTTCATTATCACTGATTAACTCTGCTAGTCTGGCATGCTTAGTTCTCCTATCTCAAGGCCTCTTCATTATTACTAAAGCATCTCTTTCTACACCGCCTAAATAGTTGCAGTACTTCAATAATATGTTTTACCCAATATTGGGATCGCACTCCTCCTCCTCCCAATATTGGGATACTTCTTTTGCTCCTCCTCATGCCAGCTCCAAAACCCCGAAGTACCTGTGATTATTTGCGTTGGTTTTGAGTCATGGACAAGAGACTACTTTTTCTGGTTCAAGAGGAGCCTATTGATCTCGTTTTGGTTCAAGAGGTCAAATTCCTACATTGCGGGAGCATTCTTTCGAGCATCATTACTGAACGGATAGAAAATTGTAATCTCATTGCCGGAGCATTCTTTTGAACACCATGAAAGACATAGGAACATCATCCACCACCAGAAACTTCATTTATCTGCAAGCCTAACAAGGGGCCTGATGGCGGTCTCCGCCTTTGGCAACACACTGCTCCCTTTTAATTATAATTCACCATGGCCACCCTCAGCCAAAATAAAACCTCTATCTCTATATGGACAAGGCATACCATGGAGGCCAGTGCCACTAACACCAACAAAGGAAGTCAGACAAACAAGTAGGCATCCAAGTCCTCGTCATTATTATTTACAACAAAAAATCTTCCAATCTTTGCAACATATTTTATAATATTATTACCTGCAAGGCACACATATTTCACTTCATTGTTGTTTTCAGAGTGACAAAAATCTTGTACCATGACACATGAAGGCATCACTCAACTCCCAAGTTCTGCATCTTTATCACGCAATCGATATTTCACTCTCATGACCACAACAAGAAACTGCGTCATCCTAACATTTCCCATCTCTGCAAGGAATTGCATCCTGTTGAGTACTTAATAGGAGACGCTAAATAACAATAATATTGTGGTCTAGATTACAAATAGAAGTTGGGCATCTGGGGTTTCAGATCCACCGCTATGAGGCACAAGGACTGCAGATTATTCTTTTCTGGAAAGGTGAGTTTATTGTTTTAATTCTATATCTATCATGCCCAATTTCTTTTGACAATTATCCATTTATTTTTCATGTAATGTCCAAATTCAACATGTACGCTTAAAAACCAGTGAACTTGTAAGATTTAATGTACTCTCATTGTTTATACTTTCCTACTGATTTTAAATTATAACAATAAGATCTAAATCATGGACACTCTCGCCAATTTTCATGTTCCCTTGTGGTTGTATGTGTGCGCATTCCAGTTGGCCAAGTTTCATCCAAACACCCCTCATTACATGATCAAGTTTAAATTGATTATGCTGATAAAAATAAATACCGCTTAGGAATGGTCACTAAGTGATCTAGGAGGCTCCCCAGGTCGAGAAAATGCTAAAAAATGAAAGTTATCAGAAATGAATGAAACCAAGTCCATTGCGACCGGATCATCGCACTGATTTTGGCCATATATTTACTTTCTCAAATGGACATTGTATGCGAGAGTTATTGCACTTTGATCAGATTCTCAAACAGGCAAAAAGTCAATGGTCAAACTGGCAAAAAGTCAATGTTAACGTCAGCATGACATCACCAAGCTATCTTCATTATGATGATGTGGCAAAGATAAGTGGTGAAATGTGATGTGCTAACTAGATAGGTGATGCAAGCATGGATCAATAGATTCTAAACATGTGGCATATGGTTGTGTTAATGTGGAGGTGCCACCTGGCCCAAGCGTGGGTTGCCATGTGGCACCCCGTAGTTGGTTGGTGGCTATGTAAAAATTTTGTAACTCATGAGAATGGACCTTGCGACCTATTGATAGGGGAGAAGGACTTATGGACAGGCCTAACACCAATGCGCCAAGTATAGGACTTGTGTATACAAGCCTGCAAATTAATATTTAAGGTGGATAGTGGTCATACGAACGAAGAAATCGGTTGGGGCCTAGCCCCAACCCTTGGCATACCATGTGACCTATTCATAGAACCAAGCAACAAGAGAGCGTGGGAATGAGGATAAGCACTAGCCCTCAAATCTCAAGTGATACCACAAGATCGGGGCCTAACCCTACAAGGGCGCGCGTGGATTTATCCTTAGACCGAGGTCCCATGTAAAGCACTCGGGAACCATGAAATGGCGCCAATTATGGGCCAGCACGCAACCCAAAGGGTCGGCGCTTGGCCATATGTAGCCATGTGACCGTTTCAAAGGGGCACACGCCATCCAAAAAGGGGCTACTCTATGTATTTTTTATTTTTATGTTACAAAGTGGGTTTTTGCCTAAAGTTTTTGCCCATAATTGGTATTTTGAGGATATTTTGGCAATTTGAAGGGGGATTTGATCCCAAAAAGAGGTCATATCTTCAGGAGAAGTTGGTCTTCTCTTGCTGAGCCTAAAAACTATATAATCCAGGATTTTTGAGCTTGATGGGTAACTTTTTGATGTAGGGATTTTGAGGAGCAACTTGTGTAATTTGGCCATTTCTCATGTTTTGAGAGATATTTTTGTCATGTTTTTGAGAGGAGTTTGTTGAGGCATGTATGTATCTAAACAAGGAGGTCTTGTACAACATATCAAAAGCCTGTTGTAACAACAAAGAGCCAATGTAAAGAGAACTTGAGCATTTGAAGAGTAATAAAGAGGTCCTCCACTTGGAAGCAGGCCCAGAGACGTAGGAAAAGATTGGTGAACTCCGTTAACAAGTTCTTGTGTCTAATTCTCTTTCTTGATTGTTGTTATCGACTCTTAATTTGCAACATGGTTTATAATGGCTGAACTCTTTAATCATTAATGAGCATCAAGTAAAAGTCATATTTATTATTCCGCAACAAGTTATAGAGTTGTATGTGTTTCACATTCTTATCGATCTGATGCATAAAGTACATTAAACTTAACTTGCAATTGTCAGTAAAAACTATCATTTTTGGATCAATTTTATGGTATCAAAGCATTTGGTTTTGAAGGTTTGACAGGAATTGCAAGCATTGGATTCTCACCAGAGCCAAACTCAAGCGAGGAGACGGCCAACTTGAGGCTCTTAATCCAGAGATTCAAAGGAGACCTCATCAACAAGAGATGTCTTCACTGAGAAAACTAGGTCCTTTTGCATCTAAGGATGATTTCTTTGAGGCATTTCAATTGATGAAATCCATGGTAGATTAACTTTACCATGAAAGAGGACAAGGAAGAAATCCAAAGGTTGAAGAAGGTGAATCTTTAGTAAGAGAAGAAGGAGGAATTGGAGGTGGTGGACCTTTAGAACCTTCTTCTCCTTCATCCTCGTCATCTACAAGTGAAGCAAGTGTACATTCCTCCAAGGAAAAGCAACCTAAAAAAACTCATCATTCTTTTGATATGCCTTTATTAAAGTTAGAAGTAAAGTTTAATTTGCCCACTTATGATGGTGAATTAGATGCAGAAAAGCTACATAATTGGGTTAGACAGTTAGAATTATATTACATGATACAAAGGATTGTTGATGATGAAACAAATATCCAACTTGGAAGTCTCAAATTTGGAGGCACGACTCTCATATGGTGGGAAAGAAAAACTAAATATGATCTCAAGAAAAATGGTAAAACAATCTCTTCCTGGAATGATTTTATCACTGCTTTTAAGAAATAGTTTTATCCATTAGCATACATGCAACAAGAAATGATGAATTGGAAAAGTTTAAGGCAAGCTAAAGGTTAAAGTGTACAAGAATATACTCAAATATTTCGTAAGAAAAGCATTAAATTTGGGTATTCCTTTATATACACAAGAGACACTCCTAAAATATATTGGTGGTTTACATTCTTATATCAAGCACACTATTCTTATGTTAAATCCTTCTAACTTTGATAAAGTATGTGTGGTGCAAGCCATTCACATTGAATCAAGTAAAGGGAATGTTGGTGATAGTGTTTCTACATACACCCTGCAAAGAAAGGATTCAGGGAAAAGAAAAGAGAAAGAGAAAAAAACGGCCACAACAAGAAAGGAGAAGCCTACTTGCAAGCATTGCAAGAAGGTAGGCCATGATGAAGATCATTGTTGGATCTTACATCCTGAGTTGAAGCCAAAGAAGTATGTCAATCAAGGGAGAAAGAATACCACAATTGCAACAGTTCAAGTGGATCTTGGATCAGAATCTGGTGATGAGACAAAAACTGTAGCTATGGGAATCCGAGGTATAAATTCTATTGCAAGTACTAGCTCTTCTAATTCAGTTGTTGTAAATGATAAGTGTAAAAGGAGTGAACTTTTCCACATAAGGGTCATAACAAATAATGTTAAAGTTGGCACTCTTGTAGATAGTGGATCACAAGACAATCTAATCAGTGAAGAGGTTGTAAATGATTTGGGACTTGAAACTAAGCCACATCCTAGACCTTATCCATTGAGATGGATATGTGGTGATAATAATTTGCAAGTAACCAAGCAATGTAAAATTAAGTTTGCAATCACTTTTAATTATGTTGATGAAGTAGAGCTTGATATGGTGCCACTAGACATATGTGGAATTGTCCTAGGAAGCCCATACCTTTATGATAGAAAATCCATATTCTACAGGGACAAAAATAAATATTTCTTCAAGAAAGACGGGAAAAAGTACAGTGTTCGTGCTCATCGCATAAAAACGGAAAAATCGTTTGCAACTACAGGACAATTAAAAAGAATGGTAAATGCAAGCAAAATTTTAACACTTATGTCTGTAACAAAACAGGAAGTTAGTGATGCTAAACATGAGATGGTTCTATATGTTTCGAACAATCATGAAGTGTCACAAGAAATACAGCATGAGGTTTAGTTGCAAACTTTGTTTACTGTTCTTGTTCAGAAGGGGAAGCATGTTTTGTCATTCTCATTCGCATACTTATTATGGTTGTTTAGTTTTATGTTATTTAGTGGTGTATACTTGCTAAATGCAACAAAGAATCTAGATGATTGTGCAATAAACGAGAAGACTACCTTGATAAACAATGATATCTCAGTTTTTATGTTTGTTGTGATTAGTCAGGTCATCATTGTCCCAATAGAAAGGATGGATGATACAGGAAAAGTGGGGAGGTAGTACCCTCACTTATTACCTAAGTAAAAGAAGACTTTTGGTGGTCCAAAAGATTCCAAGTGGGGAGGAATGATCCAGGAGGCTCCCGAGGTCCAAAAAATGATCAAAAATTAAAGTTCTCGGAATTGAATGAAACCAATTCCATTGTGACCGGCTCGTCGTGTTGATTCCATCCATATATTTACTTTCTCAAATGGACGTAGTATGCAATAGTTATCGCACTTTGATCAGATTCTCAAACAGGCAAAAAAGTCAATGGTCAAACTAGCAAAAAGTCAATGCTGACATCAGCATGACATCACCAAGATATCTTCATTATGCTGACATGGTAGAGGCAAGTGGTGACATATGACATGTTGACTGGACAAGTGATGCAGGTGTGGACCAATAGATGTCAGACACATGGCATATGGTTGGGTTAATGTGGAGGTGCCATGTGGCCCAGGCGTGGGATACCACGTGGCACCCTGTAGTTGGTTGGTGGCTATGTAAAAATTTTGTAACTCATGAGAATGGACTCCGAGACCTATTGATAGGGGAGAAGAAATTATGGACAGGCCTAACACCAACGTGCCAAGTATAGGACTTGTGTATTCAAGCCCATGAATTAATATTTAAGGTGGATAATGGTCATATGAATGAAGAAATGGGTTGGGGCCTAGCCCCAGCCCTCGATGTACCATGTGACCTATTCATAGAATAGAGTGGAAGGAGAGCATGGGAATGAGGATAAGTGCTAGAAATCGGATCTCGGGTGATCCCACAAAACCAGGGCCTAACCCTACAAGGGCGCCCGCAGATTTATCCTTAGAGCGAGGTCCCATGTAAAGCACCTAGGAACCAGGAGCTAGTGCCAATTATGGGCTAGCGCATAGCCCAAAGGGATGGCGCTTGGCCATATGTAACCTTGTGACCATTTCAAAGGGGTGCGCACCATCCAAAAAGGGGCTACTTTGTGTATTTTTTATTTTTTTGTTACAAAGTGGTTTTTGCCTAAAGTTTTTGCCTAGAATTGGTGTTTTGAGGATATTTTGGCCATTTGAAGGGGGATTTGATCCAAAAAATAGGCCAGATATTCAAGATAAGTTGGGCTTCTCTTGTTGAGCCTAAAAACTATATAAACTAGGATTTTTGAGCTTGAGGGGTAACTTTTTCATGCAAGGATTTTGAGGAGCAGCTTGTGTAATTTGGCCATTTCTCATGTTTTGAGAGGCAGTTTTGTCATGTTTTTGAGAGGAGTTTGTTGAGGAATTTATGTATCTGAACAAGGAGGTCTTGTACATCAGATCAGAAGCCTTTTTCAACAGTAAAGAGCCAATGTAAAGAGAACTTGAGCATTCGAAGAGAAATAAAGAGGTCCTCCACTTGGAAGCGGGCCCAGAGACGTAGCCAAAGATTGGTGAACTCCGTTAACAAGTTCTTGTGTCTACTTCTCTTTCTTTCTTGATGTTATCTTGTCTTAATTTGAAACATGGTTTATAATGGATGAACTCTTTAATGAGCATCAAGTAAAATTCATATTTATTATTCCACAACAAGTTATAGAGTTTTATGTGTTTCACATTCTTATTGATCTGATGCATAAAGTACATTAAACTTAACTTGCAATTGTCAGTAAGACCTATCTTTTTTGGATCACTAAGGGACGATTGTATGACTATGAAGTAGTCAAATCTCGATTTAATGTAAGAATAAATACCATATGGCTTATCATGAGTGGATAATCCATATGTTATCTCAAGAGATTTACGATTGGAACTTAACAACATGATTGGATCTTCTCTCATAGATTTGATATTGTTTGTCACCATAAATCTGTAAGCTTAAAATATTTAAACATTGCATGTATGTGAAGGTAGAGAAACCAACTATTGTCATTGATTTATACATCCAACAATCTCTCCATGTCATCATCTCTACAAAAATAAATTAAAAAATGAATGGATGAACAAAAACTTATATCTTTGATGATGCCATTTATTTTAGATATCTACAAAAATATTTGAAAGTCAGAATGCCCATATCCTTGCCAAACACAGTTACTAGAGATGAATAGCCATAATACACATATTCCTACCAAATCCACTCAATGGAAATGAATAACCATGTATGCAATATCTTTGGAAGGAAATCGAATATTTCCCATGTGACGCATTAAAATTATAATGAATTGTTGCATCTGAACGATGCAAAACTTGCAGTAATCCAAATCTTGAAGAATGTCAAGAAGATATGAACAAATGTCATCTCTTGTATAATAAGCTACAGGAAGATATGAATCCAGTGAGCTATAGGAAGAAGCACCTGGTAACCAATATGAGTAGGTGTTTCTATATTTTTAAAGTGTGTCAGGGAGTGTAACTGCAATCAAGTTGTTTTTTCATATATCAGGGATGCATTAATAATGACATCTTAGTCTGTTTATTTATGATGTAATACAAAATTGACCACGAACATTATTTAATATGGCATTTGTAACCTTTGTGACTAGTAAATAAGAGAGAGAGGCCCTATTTAATTCCAAATTAATGACTATTAATTACATATAAATATAAATAAATAAAACAAATAAACTATATTATGTCCTTCTTAATCATATTCTATCCTTCTTCATTAATAAAAGAAAGTTTTCTTTCAACTTCAGTTTTTTAGGTCCAAAGTCACATGGATGTCTATTTTTTTTAAAATTAGGTGGTGAATTACTTTTTCATTATATTTTATCTTTTTTTCATTCAGAAAAGAAATTTTCCTTTCAACTTCAATTTTTTAGGTTCAATGTCGCATGGATGTCTTTTTTTTTTTTTAATTAAATGGTGAATTATTTCTTCATTATATTTTATCCTTTTTTTTTTTGGAGAATTACTAATAAGAAAAATTATTATTGATTCATACATGTTTTCTTTGTTTGAGTTTAAATTCCACCCACAAACATATTCACGTTTCCATATATACATATAAGTGTAAGTGACAAATGTTTTTATGTATGTCAATGGAAAGGATAGAAATTAATATAAATTAATCACAAACATATTCACGTTTCCATATATACATATAAGTGTAAGTGACAAATGTTTTTATGTATGTCAATGGAAAGGATAGAAATTAATATAAATTAATTTTAAAAGCTTTGGAAAAAAATATTCACAATTATTATTTTTATATTTTGTTTTAAAAATAAATTTATAAAAAATATACTAAGATAATTTTAAAAAATCAATACAAAATAATGATATAAAAAATATGCTTGCACTTCATCTTATCAAAGTTAATTCTTGTATTATTAATTCAACTTGGGACTTCAATAAATACAATATCTATGATATATGATATTATTATTTCACGTTTTAATTTAAATCTTTAGGTTGGATGTCCAAATTTAACTGGAAATTACTTTTTGTTTTTATTTTATTTTTCGATTTAAATTTTTAAATTAAATATAGAAAATAAAATTAATAATCAATTTATTTTTAAACATTTTGTATTGATTTTGCGACTCTATTTCACTATTTTTATATTCATTTCATTGTCAAATATAAAATTTTGGATACAATTAACAATTTGTTTTTATTATTTCATATTCTTCTAATTAATTAAATTTATTAATGGGGTTGTGTTATTGTTTTTTATTATTTATATTTTCTTTTGAATAATTTTAAAAAATGGAATAAAATAATAAAAATTATGTTTTTTCCCATAAAGTGTTTTATATTGTTATTTCATATTCTCTTAATAAAATATTTTTTCATGTCATTCCTTTTAATAAAATATTTTTTTATGTCATTTCTTTGAATAATTAATGATGACATAAAAAATAGAAAAAATAATAAAGGTTATGTTTTTTAAAAATTGATTTACAAACTCAAAATTGCAATCTAAATAATGTATAAATCAAAATCTCCAATTCTTTCAAGTTTAGGTTTGAGGGGCTTTTGAATTGATCTAAAAGCTCGAAATTGCAATCTAAATAATGTATAAATCAAAATTCTTAATTCTATCCATCTTTTGATTTGGACAAAAAGGGAGTTACACTATTTCTCTCTTTCAAAACTTACAATCTTTTCACCAATTTGAGAGTTCTTATAAGAACTCATCATTAAAATAGTGAACCAACTTCAAATAAGATTATTTTGATTTAATATCTTTATGATTCTAATTAACAACATTAATATAAAAGCTTCCCTCAACTTAACTTACTTCGACATTCTCATTCGCCAGCTTAGGGGTATGCTAGTTCTAAACAAATTTATATATGAAGTATCATAGAAAGTGATCATCTTTATTATGTTGATAACCTCAAATCATGACACCTAATCATAAATGCACGTACTATCTAGAATCAATTGTTTAATAATGCCCACCACTTTACATCTATGTTAATAGTTTTTTTAATAAAATACATACACATGTTTTTAGTTTTTTTAGTAAAATACATATCATACATGTTTTTTATTAGATATCTCTAAATAATATATAAAATAACCCGACTACTTTTACACAACAACACAAACTGAAAAATCAAACAACACTCTAAAAACAAATTAAAAGATTACAACATCCAACCCAGCTTACAAACTGAAAGATTGCAACATCAAACAAGACTTCAAGGCTATAGGTAAATAGAACACTATGGATACAGAACTGGACACTTCCATTTTGTTATTATGAAATAAGGTTACATTTTATAAGCTCTTTGAGCTGTTAACTAACTCCTAAGAAATAGGATCTCAACGGATCTCTACTTACACGTATCCTAACAATCTAACAGAATACTAATTTAAGCATTTCGACATTATTATTCCAACTCTTCCCCTTAATGGAGAAATGGATTCTCTACCACACCTAATTGTTTTCTACATTCTTCAAAACTCATCTTTCCAAGAGGCTTGGTAAAGATGTCAGCCACAGTCTCAGTGGTATTATAGTAGGTCAAGTCAATTTCCTTCTCTTGTATCTTTTCTCTTACAAAATGATGTTGAATTTCAATATGCTTGGTTCTAGCATGATAAATTGGATTGTATGACAATTTAATAGAGCTTTGATTGTCACATTTGAGAAAAATTTGCTTCATTTGCTTGTTGCTAATGTCTTCAAGAATTCTCCTTAACCAAACAGCTTCACAAGTAGCATTAAATAGAGCTTTGTATTCAGCTGCTGTTGATGATAAAGAAACAATTGGTTGTTTATTATTGCTCCAAGACACGACCCATGTACCAATGTTGAATGCATATCCTGAAGTTGATTTCCTGTCATCGGGATTTCCGGCCCAATCTGAATCAGAGTAACCTGCCAACTCAACATCACAATTATCAGTATACATAATACCAAAATTAACAATTCCTTTCAGATATCGAAGGACTTTCTTTCCAGCTACCCAATGGCTTTCAAGTGGCTTAGCCATGAACTGACTAAGGATGCTGATTGAATATGCTATGTCTGGTCTCGTAGTAGTGAGATAGTTCAAACTTCCCACCAACTGGCGATACAAAGTACCATTTGCCTCTTTAGTTTCATCAACACTAGATAACTTTGCATTCTATTCTAAAGGTGTTGACACCGCCTTTCATTCATTCATATCGAATCTTTCCAGTATTTCTCTTGGGTATTTACTTTGAGTGACCATTGTTTTACCATCTTCTCTCCATATTTCCAGGCCTAAACAATAATGTATTTCACCAAGATCCTTCATTTCAAACATCTGTGATAACTGAATTTTAATATCTTCAATCAAGTGAGAATCATTGCCTATTATAATCAAATCATCAACATATAAAGATACCAAAGCAAAATTCCCATTTTCATCCTTTTTGACATACAAATTAGGATCATTTTTGCTTTTCACAAAACCTTTCTGAGCAAAGAATGAATCAATTTTGATATACCAAGATCTGGGTGCTTGTTTTAAACCATATAGAGCTTTCTTTAGTTTACACACAAGATCCTCTTGTCCTTTCTTTATAAATCCTTTAGGCTGAACCAAATAAACTTCTTCTTTTAAATCACCATTCAGAAATGCAGATTTAACATCTAACTGATGTATTTTCCAATTGTGTGTTAAGAACCAAATATCAATATAGCATAGAAAATCCTCAGAAAAAGTACTCAACGCCTTGAAAAAGAGAGAATTTCAGATAATAAGCCTCTTCTAGGGGGAAACCTCCTTTTAC
>JZKD02S2360997.1:246610-270479 GCA_000966675.3 Picea glauca | reverse complement strand
TAGCCTTGTATTTGTCAACACTTCCATCTGCATTAAATTTGGTTTTATACAGCCATTTACATCCTATGGGAACTTTGTTTTCGGGAAGTTTTGTTAATTCCCATGTTTCATTCTTTATTATCGATTCATATTCTTCATTCATTGCATTTTTCCATTCCTTATGATCTTTAGCTTGTTCATAAGTAACAAGTTCCACAACATTCATTACTTGTGTCATCAATGCATAATCTTTATACCTAGAAGGTACCTGAATTGTTCATGATGACTTCCTTTGAGTTCTACCACTTTCATTTCTTCTGCTCTGTGGCGTAAGATCCTTTCTGGGTGACTCAAGAGTGTTTGTAGTATCCATGCTGCTTCCACTTTGTTCCTGTACCTGTTCTTATTCATCATCTGTCTCAACTTTTGCATGAGCATCACTGCCATAAGGAGTATACCAAACATCATTTTTACTTATCTCATCATCTGTATTCTCATGAAAAATCACATCTCTGCTTGCAATCAACTTATGGGTACTAAGATCAAACAACTTGTATGCCTTATGAKCATCACAATAACCAATGAATATACACTTAAYAGATTTTGCRTCCARTTTTCTTCTYTCATCTTTRRGAATATGAGCAAATGCCTTTGAACCAAATATTTTTAAATGACCAACCTCAGGTTTATAACCATAAAGAACTTCAAAAGGTGTTTTTGAATCTAGAATCTTAGTTGGACTTCTATTCTCTAAATAAACAACAATATTAATGGATTCTGCCCAAAAACCATTAGAAATGTTTTTACCTTTCAACATGCTGCGAGCACATTCCACTAATGTCTTGTTCTTCCTTTCAGCTAGACCATTTTTCTATGGTGTATGAGACATAGTGAATTGTTGAATGATCCCATTGTTCTTGCAGTAGCTATCAAAAGCTCCTAAGGTATATTCTCCACCTTGATCAGATCTTAGAATCTTGATGCATTTGCCTGTCTGCTTTTCCACCATAGTTTTAAACTCCTTAAAATATTCAAATACATCACTCTTTTTCCTTATAAAATAAGCCCAAGTAAATCTAGATCTGTCATCAACAAATATAAGAAAATACCTTGCACCTCCAAGTGACATGGTTTGCATGGGACCACATACATTAGTATGTATTAATTCAATTATCTCTCTCTGTTTCTTCTCTTTATGCACTGGAAATTCTTCCCTATGTTGTTTACCTAGTGCACAAGCTTCACATTCTATATGCTCATTTTTCAAAATAGGAAGTCCTTCAACCATCAATTTCTTATGAAGTAGCACTAATTCATTTTGATTAAGATGTCCATACCTGCGATGCCATAGCTCAACTGTTGACATTGTTGTAGATGTTAATGCTTGATGAGTGCCCCTTGTTACTTCAAGCTTATACAAACCTCCAATTCTTGTTCCTGTGGCTATGACTTTATAATGATTCTGAATATCCTTCACAAAACATTTAGACTGCATAAATTCTACATTCTAATTTTCATTAGTTAATGTGGAAACATATATCAAGTTCTTTTTGATGCCTAGAACATACAACACATTGTGAAATTGTTTCATTTTCCCATTAGGTAAATTCACACATATTACTCCATATCCCCGAATCTTATGAGATCTGTTATCTCCTAAATATATGTGTGTATCATCTGTGCTCTCATGATATTCATCAAACCATTCTTTGTTACAAGAGATATGAGCTGAGGCTCCTGAATCTATGAACCATGCACTTTTATCATCAGATTCTGCGGATAATGCAGCTTTGGAAATAAACAACTTTAGATTCCTAAAACCATCATTGATAGAGGTGTCACTGTTCACATAATTTCCATTATGTTTTCCGAACTTCTGTTTGGATTCATTAGCTTTTCTTTTATAACAATCTTTAGCATGATGACCAGGTTTCCCACAATAAAAACAATCATCATTTTTCTTATTATGTGCATCAAATTTTGATAGAGTCATACCTTTGTTTCTTAGCTAAAACTTGCCTGTTCTGTTTCTGTCCCATGTCTTGCCTTTGTATCGTTGTTTTCCTTTGGCTACTAACGCCAATTCTGAAGTATGAGAGTCCATTTCAAACACCTTCATCCTTTCTTCTTCTTGTAGAAGAATCCATGTCAATTTAGAAAACATAGGTGGTTGTACTCTACCTCCTAGACTTGAAATAAAGACATGATAATCTTTGATTAACCCTTTTAATGTAATAGTTACCATGTCAGAATTTGAAACTTTCTCACCAATTGCACTTAACTGGTCACATAAATCTTTAATTTTGGAAACATAGGTGGTAATATTTTCATTTGCTTCCATTTTTATGGACAGTAACTTAGTAGTCAAAAACAAAATTCTATTTGAGTTTGTAGTTTCATACAAACCTTTCAATATTTCTCAGTTCTCCTTGGAGTTTTTACAGTCTCTAATGTGTGGAATTATACTGTCCTTGACAGACATCCGCAACAACACTTTAGCCTTCGTTTCTCGTTTCTCCCAATCTATTCCAGTAGGACATGTGGGCTTGTCTTCATCTCCTTTCACAATAGCCCACACATTCCATGGTTCAAAAATCGTTAATATCTTAAATTTTCGGTCAATATAATTATCGCCATCCAGCTTGGATGCTTCATTCAGATAATTTTCTGGGAATGAAGTTGACATTTCTGCAGAAAATCTTTGAACAACTCAAAAAATACCTGGAAATACCTCTTTAAACGAATGTCTCATGGTTCCAAGGACAGTTCTTAGTCTTCCTCCACAATGTATACAACTTCACAACAAGTTCTTAGGCTTCCCAACAACAGCAGCGAACAACTAATTCAGATTGGGGGAATTGAAGGCTATCTCCACTCTTCACGCAGGAAGCTGGGCGCCAGCAACAACACCAGTCGGCAGCGCGGGCTCCTCCTTCAAAAACAGTACGCAGTTCTATATCTCAGCGCCAACAGTATGCACATCACGGACCCACAGACCGTGCACAGCTCCTACAACGTGTATAGCACTAAAGGATAGCGATAGGCAACATATATGGCTGAGTGAGGGCTTTACTCTTCACGCAGACTCTTCCTGTTGAGACAACTGAGTCAGCTCTATGCAGCACCACCAAACACACAGACTGCACGCAACAATGGATAGTAGGATGATGGCCCATAGCTCCTGTATGCGCCAACAAAAAAAAAATAAAAAAATAGACAATCGACAACTCCATCTCCTCACACTCACGGTTTGGCAGGCGACGACTTTCTCACCAAACTTTAATTCACACAACTCACTTCTCCTATGCTCTGATACCAAAATAGAACACTACGGATACAGAACTGGACACTTCCATTGTATTATTATGAAATAAGGTTACATTTTATAAGCTTTGTGAGATGTTAACTAACTCCTTAGAAATAGGATCTCAACGATCTCTGCTTACACGTATCCTAACAATCTAACAGAATACTAATTTAAGCATTTTGACATTATTATTCCAACTTAAGTTTGGCCACCTACACCCACATCCCTATGGAGTAAATTGCTCAAAGCTAATTATACACAACAAGCAAAGAGTGGATTGTCCAGACCATCTTAGTGAAGGAACTCCAAGTTTTAAATTCCAATCACGGTTTAAAGTTTTATGAAATGACTTTTTCAGGTGATATTTTTCTTAGACATTTGAATTTATTTTTACATTTAAAAAAAAAATTTAATAACAAAAACTAATAATTTCATACAAATTTATATACCCAAATTTCAATGAATTTCTACATTCAAAAATGATTTTAATTAACAAAAACTAATAATTTCATGCAAACTTATATAACCAATTTTCAATGAAAAAAACCATTTCGTAAAACAGTTTTACATCACCTTTTATATATATTTATATTTTCACACAAACAGGTCACTGGGTCTGGCTGCATGGAAATTTACATTGATTATATTTGGCGAGAGTCTTAACCTGATCATGGTGAATATCTGCAAACATTGACCCAAGGTGAGAGTTAGACTTAGTGACCCAAGGTGGTTAGACTTAGTGGGAGGACGACAGAAACAACAAGTACGCAATGACACCTATGCTTCTGTCCTCACCGCGGCGTGTGACAACAGAGGCCACTAATGTTCTTGTCTAGCTTATCTATCCCATCTTTAAAAAACGCACGTGTACGCATAACAATTCATTTCAAAACAGCTATACCTAGAATTGTTTTTGATCTACATGGTATCGACCCCGAACTGCATGCTGCTAGCTGTCCGCAACACAGTTAGGGAATGGACCGATGGGTATACTCTTTCGAAGTGTAAATACTGCAGCAAGCTTTAATCAAATTGCTAGAAGTGTAAATACTGCAACAAGCTTTAATCAAATTGCTAGAGGGTTTAAATCAGATAATGCGTCCTGTTAGAGGCAATATAGCAGAGACTGGTGACAATAGCACAAACCATGAGTCACCTGTATACTGGTAAAAATCGCTACAAACTTTAAATTGGCTATTCAAACTCGAAAAAATCATCAACTGTAACGAAATTAAAATGCATTATAGAGATCACAGATTCCCAGTGTCAACTATTCTTCAGAGTTACACGACAGCAAATAACCAACGATTCGAATTACTAGTTCAATACTTATGATTCGATTGATTCTCATCACAAAATTTTGTGCCAAACTCATGCTATGACAATATCAACCATTTGAAAATTGATTCACAGTAATCGATTCGATGCATTATCAGATAACGATATACCTAAAGTAAATATTCACTGATATGCGATTAGTGGGGTTAAAAACTAAAACTTCGCTATGATATACTAGTCTTTATAAGCTTGTCTTCAACGATAACAATCTGACAAATGTGTGTAAAATTGCATAATAGTTTTGTGAAAAGATAGAAATCGTTAAAAAACCCAAACTAGAACTTTAGTTCAAGGAAAACGAAGGTTCCGCGTGTGCGTTGGCCTTTGAGAGAGAATTTTGCGTGACAGTTTACACAAGGCTTCACATATATGACAGTTCGGAGGAAATAACGTGGGAATAAAGCCACATCCTTGGCTCTGAGTATTCTTATTTACTTACAAAACCAGGCAATGTTTTTTTCATTCTCAGTACGTACAGTACAGTGATTACAGTCCCTTCTTATTATCGCTCACAATATGTACATTACACTGATTACAGTCCTTTCTCATTGTCGCTCAGACGTTGGAATTGTCTATTATCCTTCCAAACGTCATGAATCTCGACTCCACTGACAACCAATCCATTGTCTGTTTGCTGGGACGATTCAAAATCACTTTGAATGATTGGATGTTCATTCAACAGACAAATATCATCCTCCCACAGAGACACACAAAAGACCTCTGTAGGTTCAGAATAGCTATGTACGGCATCCGAATACATAATATTTGACATTGAATCTCCATAGATATAGTTGATGATGATTCCAAATTCGTCGGGAGAAATATGGTTTACGAAGAAACCAAGCTCTGCACTAACATCTTCATAATACGTCAAGTGATCTCCTATATCACACAATGAGGTCGCTTCAGAATTTGATCCGTCTGCAGTTAATTCGCCTTGCTTAACTGATCCCATCTCGTGATCAGCACTTACGTTCTCATCAGTGGACTCTATACTATGATCTGTTTGCGCCTTCAACCCAGTTTCATCTTTGATAGACTTTATAACCCCGTTGAGGTTCATCCCGCCCTCGACCTCATTCACAGCATCGATATCTTCTGTGTTACTGTTGCTCTCATCCATATAGTCGATCTTGTCGGGGAAGGCGATGAGATAACTCTGATGCGCCAATGTGACCCCGCTATTGGTTCGCTTCGCGTCTGGCAAAGCAAACCCGCCCATCCAATAGTCATCTCTGCCTCGTTTATTCTGTAAAAATTGTGAGGAGGCGGCCATCTCTCCCTCACAAAATGCTACAGAAAAGAAACGCTGAGATTAAAGAAAAACACATACAACAGAGAGCCTATGTCAGATAGTTAAATGCAAAGAGTATGGATCTCAGATTTTTCAAATCCACGTCATCTCGTCGTCCTCCAGAAAACTTTCGAGTGGATGGATCATAAGGGATCCCGTGACATGCGCTGAGAGCTTCCCAACAAACCCGAATCCAATGTCTACCTTGCAGTCTAAATCACGTTGCGCAATCGCGGAGCAATCTGAGAAAACAAAATATACCTACTTCATTTCGTTTCATTCCAACTCACCACGTTCCTCATTCGGATCTGATTCCTTCCGATAGTCTTTGACCCATGCTCCCTGTCTTTCACATGAAGTGAAGTGAGTCTCATAATCCCGACATCTTTGGCATTATATCTATATAAACATTTTTGGACCCATGTGAATGATCCCGTCAGAAATGAGGGTATAATGATAAAAACAAATCTTTTCATTATCCTCACCTCAAATCTTTCCATTATTGATTCCTAATTTTCAGATCAATTTTGTATTATATGGCGTGTAAGTTACTTTTACAAAACGTTTTATTTATTTTGCAAGGAATGAGATGAATTACTTTCATATATCTTTCCATTATTGATTCCTAATTTTCAGATCAATTTTGTATTATATGGCGTGTAAGGTTACTTTTACAAAACGTTTTATTTATTTTGCGAGGAATGAGATGAATTGCTTTCATATTTTAATTCGTCATTTTTTCAATTACATTCAATCGTCTATGAAGAATTATGCAATGCAGGACGCACATGTTATGCAATACATCACGATATGAGAAATTAATGTCAGTTCGCTTGTCATTTTTGTTGGCTAACTCTCCATAATACAAAGTTTTTGTACTCTCCATAATACAAAGTTTTTGTCTATAAGGATACCATATCTCACCCTTGTGTTGACCCACATCCAGCCAATCCCTGCTAGGTAACATTCACAATCGAGATGGCATGTCTACAATCACCACTTCCACTCACCCGCCTGGTTTAGGATTTTGAAATAATCACCACTTCCACTCACGCGCCTTGTTTAGGATTTTGAAATAGGTGTAGGCTATTCATTCTATGAAATGGAGTCCGATGGGACTTTTCTGGCATCGAGACCCCATCCCATAGAACGAACAGTCGACCGTGAACAAGAACCCCCGTCTGCAAGGCCCCATTCCACTCAGGCCCACAACGCCCCTTTGTTGTGCCCCGTTCCGCCCCTTCATAGCGCCTCATTCCACCAGTCTTGTCACTACAGTTGGACGTCCCCTCGGGCATTCAATGTAGGGTGGTAGATGGGCGTCTGCTGCAAAACTCCAATCACGCCCCTCCTCCCATATTTCAAATTGAGATTGCTCTGGAATCACACTCCCGCTCTGCAGAAACTGAGACGTGCTCATGCTTGAAACAGACTCCATTATCATGCACTTGCACCTGCTCCTGTCATTTCCTAATCATACATATACCATGTTCATTTCCTAATCCCTTTGTAAATTTTACCAACTAGACTGATCAAATCCGTTTTAAATAGAGACAAATCATAAACTAGAATGATCTGCTCATAAACTAGACTGATATGCTCATATCAGGACACTGCTTCTAGATTTAAATTATATAACTAATAGACTTAATCCTGGATTGAAAACTCTATCTTTGCACTTGCATTTCCAACCTTCTGGCTCATAGTTGGAATATTGGACATGGCTCTTGACCGCATTGGTGGGAACATGAATGGACTCGCATGAAGAAGAAGAAGAGCACTTGTTGCTACAAGAAGACCACCTGGATCCAAGAGTATCGATTGTGGTCACATGGCGAGAAATATTATTCTTTTGAGCTACCTTCACCATTACCATTCACGCCATGGATTATGATGAGTGATATAAAATAGAGCGATATGGTGATGGGTGAATAATTCCTTGCAAACATGTTGCCAAAATACATCCATCAACTGTCATATCATCATGATCTCTCAGGGGAACCATGAATCTTGTTTTTTTTGTTTGCTAATTTATCTATGACCTGCGGGATTAGCCTATGGCTTGAGAAACCACGACTCAGGGGCATTTAAGCCGTCAAAATCACCTGGGGATCGCAACCGGCCTGAGCCACACCAACCCTTAACATGGTTGGATTTTTTGTCCCCACAGGTTTCAAACCAGTGACTTTAACATCACGGAGTGGCTTAACAACACACTCTGTCACCGACTGTCCTACACCTCGGGGACGGAACCATGACTCTTGTTGTGGATATTATGGGATCTCGATTTTACTTCTACACGACTTGTCTGCCATGAATGCACAGCGAAAAAAAAATAGTATGGTCGAAGTCATGCACTTGTTGCGACAGGTAAGGGACTTGGATCCAAGAGTATCGATTGTGGTCACATGGTGAGAAATATTATTGTTCTAAGCTACCTTCACCATTACCATCATTTGCATCAATGATCCCCCACCATCAGATTCATTCAACAATTGGATCGACGAGTACAATGACCATGAATTTCTAAAGTGCTACCTTTAAACAACACAACCATTACAATTGACTTTTTGAAAGTGCTTCCTTTAAACTTCAAAAGAATTACAATTGACTTAGAATACAATAGGCACCACAAACAAACAATCCAATTCTACTAAGAATGAAGACCCTTGAATGGCGAACCATTAATCACTAACACTTTTATTCAACTAAGTTGTCATAATAGGGAGTTTTCTTTCATCAAAATCACCAAGAATTTGCACCTGGATCCAATTGCTTATTTGTGCCTCCAGAAAAGATGAACCTTGGTAGATGGCCTAACATGCCACTCTCTTCATCGTTGAACCATGATGCCATTGGCATATTCAATGAGATTATAAGTTGGAAATTTGTGTAAGCTACAGTCTCCCAATCAAAGCAAACTACAAGCTATTGTGCAAATGAACAAAACACACAACAAGTAGACCATACCCTCAAACCTGAAACAATAGTTGAGATAATGTGTTATAGAACTACTACTCCTGGTCACAAAGGAGCCAGTAGTAAGATGGGTTACAAATTAGATCTAAAACATTCTTTAACTCTTCCTTCTTTCTAGTCTAGGAAATCTTTCATTGTATAGAATGCAATAGCCCTCAACAACTTTAATGCACTATTATTCTACGTGTTGATATGATCTTAGTGTAATCCTTTATAATTTTTAAATGCTAGAACTGGAAGTGTTTCACCATGAATAGTACACAACCTTTGTGAATCTTTGTCTCCATCTAATGTCCCAAGGGACATATCACCATAATCTTTATTATACAACATGTCAATAACTATAAAGCCCAACAACCTTTGTGAATCTTTGTCTCTATCTAATGTCCCAAGGGACATATCACCATGATCTTTGTTATACAACATGTCAATAACTATAAATCCCTATGAGGAATCAATGTAATTTATGTGCCTTGTATAGCTTTGTATGAACAATGTTAAACACAAGACATAAATGACACTGTAGCAGACCTACCAAAAGGTTTTGGAAAAACATTCCCATACTCAGCCCAATACTAAAATGTGGACTCTTTATTTAGAACTATTCAACCATTTCTCGTAGCCTAGCACATACTTTGTGTGCATCTAGCCACCAATCAACTTGATAGTAGAAAAAAGGTAAATCCATTTGAAAAATACATGTATTGAAAAGTATGAGAGATTTCTCGACCTAGTCACACCTGCCCAGGTTGTCTTTATCCCCAATATAGCCATGAATATTTAAAAAGCACCAGGTTTCATTCATAATATTGAAACCTAGAAGTGTGTTTTAAAATAGTATGCCAAATTTCAACTGAAACAATAACTATTGAGATTATACAAAAGATTTTGTAACAAAGTTTTATGACAAAAAAATATCAATGCAAAACAACATAAAATAGAACCCTTCTAAAAAATGACCTCCGTTGCTGAATCCTACCTACCTTCACCAGTTCCGTCTCTTCCTTTAATGAGGAAATTTTTATAAGGTTCTCCACCTGGTTGGCATCTAAAATTGAACCATCTAGAGCTAGCACTGCACTATGTAGTCCAGAGACAACAATCATAAGTCAACAAGAAGAAAACTTTGTGTGCTACTATTTGCTGAAGGGATCTTCTATCACTTACTCTATTCCATCCCATTAAAACTATTTGCTGAAGGGATCTTCTATCACTTACTCTATTCCATCCCATTAAAAGAGAATAAGAGAAATTTTATAATGTCATAAACCAGGCTGGTTTGTAAAATAAAAATGTTATGATAAGAAACTAAACCTACATATATAAACATGGAAGTGGTCATGAACATCAGTGAAACTTGGTATTTCCCAATCTAATTTTTTTTTAATGATAGCTAACAATTGAAAATGAAATACATCTAAATTTTGTACACGTCGCAATGACACCTGTGCTTCTGTAGTCACCGCGGCGTGTGACAACAGAAGCCACTGGTATTATTGTCTATCTTATCTTATCCATCGATGTGTTAGCCCGACCATACAAATTTGCTATCCAATCTTCAAAAAACGCACGTGTAAGCATAACAATTCATTTCAAAACTGCTATACCTAACATTGTTTTCGATCCACATGGTATCGACCCCGAACTGCATGCCGCTAGCAGTGCGCAACACAGTTAGAGAATGGACGGATCGGTATACTCTTTCGAAGTGTAAATACTGCAGCAAGCTTTAATCAAATTGCTAGAGGGTTTTGAATCAGATAATTCGCCCATTTCCAGTTAGAGGCAATATAGGAGAGACTGGTGACAATAGCACAAACCATGAGTCACATGTATACTGGTAAAAATCGCTACAAACTTTAAATTGGCTATTCTAACTCGAAAAAATCATCGACTGTCTCGAAATTAAAATG
Organism: Picea glauca; assembly: GCA_000966675.3. Taxonomy (NCBI): domain Eukaryota; kingdom Viridiplantae; phylum Streptophyta; class Pinopsida; order Pinales; family Pinaceae; genus Picea; species Picea glauca. The sequence continues at coordinate 259,669 of JZKD02S2360997.1, read as the reverse complement.
TATTATAGAGATCACAGATTCCCAGTGTTAGCTGTTCTTCAGAGTTACACGACAGCAAATAACCGACCATTCGAATTACTAGATTTTGATTCTAGACACAAAATCTTGTGCCAAACTCATTTGAAAATTGATTCGATGCATTGTCAGATAACGATGTACCTAAAGTAAATATTCACTGATATGCGATTAGTGGGGTAACAAAGTAAAACTTCGCTATGATATACCAGTCTTTATAAGCTAGTCTTCAACGATAACAATCTGACAAATGTGTGCAAAATTGCATAATAGCTTTGTGAAAAAATAGAAATCGTTAAAAAACCCAAACTAGAACTTTAGTTCAAGGAAAACGAAGGTTCCGCGTCTTCGTTGGCCTTTGAGAGAGAATTTTGCGTGACATATATGACAGTTCGGAGGAAATAACGTGGGAATAAAGCCACATCCTCGGCTCTGAGTATTGTTATTTACTTACAAAACCAGGCAATGTTTTTTTCATTCTCAATACGTACATTACAGTGATTACAGTCCCTTCTTATTGTCGCTCACTATATGTACATTACACTGATTACAGTCCTTTTTCATTCCCGCTCACACGTTGGATTGGTCTATTATCGTTCCAAACGTCATGAATCTCGGCCTCCACTGACAACCAATCCATTGTATGTTTGCTGGGACGATTCAAAATCATTTTGAATGATTGGATGTTCATTCAACAGACAAATATCATCCTCCCACAGAGACCCACAGAAGACCTCTGTAGACTCAGAATAGCTATGCACGGCATCCGAATACATAATATTGGCCATTGAATCTCCATAGATATAGTTGATGATGATTCCAAATTCGTCGGGAGAAATATGGTTTACGAAGAAACCAAGCTCTGCGCTAACATCTTCATAATACGTCAAATGATCCCCTATATCACACAGTGAGGTCGCTTCAGAATTTGATCCGTCTGCAGTTAATTCGTCGTGTTTAACTGCTCCCATCTCGTGATCAGCACTTCCGTTCTCATCAGTGGACTCAATATTATGATCTGTTTTCGCCTTCAATCCAGTTTCATCTTCGAGAGACTTTATAACCCCGTTGAGGTTCGTCTGGCCCTCGACCTCATTCACAGCATCGGTATCTTCTGTATTTTTGTTGCTGTTATCAATATAGTCGATCTTGTCGAGGAAGGCCATGAGATCACTGTCATACGCCAATGTGACCCTGCTATTAGTTCGCTTCGCGTCTGGCAAAGCAAACCCGCCCTCCCAATAGTCATCTCTCCCTCGCTTATTCTGAAAAACTTGTGAGGAGGCGGCCATCTCTCCCTCACAAAATGCTACAGAAAAGAAACGCTGCGATTAAAGCAGAACACATAGAACAGAGAACCTAGCTCAGATAGTTAAATGAAAGAGTTGGGTTCGTAGATTGACAGTGGATGGATAATAAGGGATCCCGTGGCATGCCCTGATAGCTTCTCAACAAACCCCAATCCAATGTTTACCTTACGGTCTAAATCACGTTGCGCAATCGCTGAGCAATCTGAGAAAACAAAAAATACCTACTTCATTTCGTTTCATTCCAACTCACCACTTTCCTTATTCGGATCTGATCCCTTCCGATAGTCTGTAACCTATGCTCCAAGTCTTTCACATAACTGAAGTGAGGTTTATAATCCCATGTAAATGCTCCCGATAGAAATAAGGGTATAATTACAAAAACAAATCTTTCCATTATCCTCACATCAAATCTTTGCACTATGGTGATTTCTAATTTGTTGACATTAATTTTGTATTATATGGTGTGTAAGGTTACTTTTACAAAACGTTTTATATATTTTGCAAGCGATGAGATCAATTGCTTTCATATTTTATTGTAATTCGTATTTGAAATATTATTTTAATTACATTCAATCGTGAATGCGAAGAATTATGCAATGCATGACGCACATGTTAGTAGAAATATTGTCAAGTATACATCACAATATGAGAAATTAATGTCAACGTTTGTCATGTCTTTGGAGAGTTGCTCATCTAACTCTCCATAATACAAAGATTTTGTCTAGAAGGATATAATATCTCACCCTTGTGTTGACCCACAACGAGCCAATCCCTCCTAGGTAACATTCACAATCGAGATGGCATGTCCACTTCCACTCACCCACCTTGTTTAGAATTTTGAAATATAATTAAAATAGATTCCACCTCGAACCTTTCCACGGGGTCAATTTGATTGCTTCTATTATTCACTAACGTCTTTGCAAAAATGAAAATGACCATATGTGGTCGACAACAAAAAGGGATATCTTCCATAAAGAAGTCTTCATATGTTATCCATAGTATTTTTACATATGCAAAAAGTTTAGTGGAAAGTGGAATGGGATTTCGCACTCAGGAAACTCCTTTCACAAACTCTCATTTGTGGATTTGAAACTAATTCGTACTCTTGTAAACTCCTTTCGCAAACTCTCATTTGTGGATTTGAAACTAATTCGTACTCTTATACATGTTATCTTTCTATTTTCGTTGTATAATAAAAGTCTTATAGTGACATCCTTTGGCCACACCTTATTATAAAAATGACATAACATATTTCAAGATGTTTTATTAGAGCATACTCTAATCCACTTTACATGTTTTTAGTAGGTATAATGCGTCGAGTAATAATTATAACTGTACTAAATCCAAACTCAACTTCCTTTCATGCCAACAATCGATGAGAAGTGCCCATGGCATAGTCATCTCGAAATTTAGTCTCAAAATTATTGATGTCAAGCTTTTGTTGTTTGTAGACCTAGAGATGTTGGTGCAAACTAAGAATTGCAAATTGATTTATGTCTATGAAGTTTTTTCATGCACCAAAATATGTTTGAGGTAGATAGAAGTTTCATGCACCAAAATATGTTTGAGGTAGATAGAAGTATGCATCTTAGGGTAAATCTTCGCATGATGAGATATTGAATGATAACTTCAAATGTTGTAGCCTCGGTGTTTTGTGGAAAAGTTGTAATATTGGTTGTTGATTGGGAATGCCCTAAAATGTTATTGCTCATTGTAATATAATTTTCTTGATAACTATCTATAGCATGTCAATTCTAGAACTGGTATATTTTGTCACGAAGCAAACATATGTTTGTTCTTGCAAGAAATAAAGTTTTGATGAAGATGATTACCTGAGTGATGATATAGGTTTTTTGTCGTTGATGACAATCTATGGAAATGAAGGTGATGGTATGGTGATCCAAAATGGATCCACGAAGGCCTAAAAAACAAATTTCTCGGAATTGAATGAAACCAACTCCATTGTGTTTGTCTCGTCGCGTTGATTCCGACCATATAATTTTTTTCGCAAATGGACGTTGTATGCAAAAGTTATTGCATTCTGACCGATTTCCCAAACATGCAAAAAAAATCAACTAGCCAAAGTCAACATGTTGTATTGCTGACGTTAGCAGTACAACAGGTGATGTCAACATGATGTCATCATGCCGACGTGGCATCACCAGGAGGTGACATGTGTCACTCAAAATTGGCATTTTCGGGCTGAGTTGGCACCTGCACGAATTTGACACGTGGCACTGTACGGATGAAACGTGGCAGTCCGTACATGATGTGGCCCATTGACAGGCTGACATATGGAAGTACAGACGAAAGATGGGATGTACGGATGCTGACGTGGCAGAGTGACTATGCAGTACATATATGACGTGGCACGACACATGGTTGTACGGTAGGTGACGTGGCAGGTGACTGGGCTCTATGGAAGCTGACGTGGAAGTTCACTGGGATGTACGGCGTTGACATGGAATGTTGACTGTATGATTACTATGTTGGTGACTGTGTGGTACGGTCCAATCACAGGGTGACACATGGCCCAATCAGAGGGCACCACGTGGCACCCCGGATTTTGTCAATGACGACTAGTTCAAAAATTGTTGTGGCTTTGGGGGATTCGAACTCCCAACCTCTATGGGCGCAGTGGCCTAACAACCAAGGGTTAACCAACTACGCTAAGGGTGGTTCTTGTTAACCAAATGGTGGAAATTTTATTTGAATTAGCCGTGGCAGATGGTTAGGGATAAGCCTCAATTGACGGGGGCTAGCCCCGACCAACCAGGGTCTAAAGACCAGGAGCTAGCGACAATTCTATGGGTGTGTGGGAGTTGTAGGGCTTAGCCACATGGACCATAGCCATATGACCAGGACCCAAAATTGGAGGAGCCAGAGCGCGCCAGCCCAACCCTCGACCATATGGTAGGGTGCATGCGACCAGGGGCTCGAAGAAAGGGGGTTGCGCGCCCAAATTTTTTCCTATGTGGGTTTTTTTTCCTAAAGTTTTTGGATTTTTTTTATGATTTAAAGCATGTTTTTAATATTTTTTTCCCGCTCGCAGGGGTGTAGACCGATTGGCAAGTGTCATGTAAATGGAAGGAAATATGTAAAGGAGGTCTCAAGTTCAATTCTCACCTCGATTTACTTGTGCTCCATGCTTGTGGGTTGTGTGGTGCACCTGGGGTTATAGTGGTAACGAACGGGTATCGACCCCGTGTCATGCGATTACGAGAACCATGATTTGTCGATTCCCCCAGTATAAAAATAATAATAATAATCCCAATATTGGAAGATATGGAGCCTGATTTGAGGCCAGATCTTGGGACGAAGTTAGGTGGTTGATACCCACTTCAAATATGTATAAACCAGGGGTTCTTGGCAGCCTTAGAGAAGTTCAGAATGTGATAAATGTTGTAGAATTGTGAATCCAAAGCCATTTTTATGCAGGGAAGCCATTGAGGAGAGGAACTTTGCGGGCCAATTCTGGGAGCTACGCTCAACCATTTTCAGTTTTGTCAGTTATGTTGGGTTCTTGAGGTTGAGAAGAGAAAAATCAAACCAGTTTGTAATCCATTTGAAATTTTTCTAATGTACTTTTGAATCATTGAAGAGAAATAAAAAAGCCTCACCCACTAAGACAAAGGCCCAGAGATGTAGACAATCTTGTCGAACTCCATTAACAACTTTGTTGTTATGGTTTGTTGATTCATTATGCTTAATTTTATATATACATTGTTTATTATGGTTTCTATGATATCGCATAATTTTATGCCTCTTTCACTAATTCCTAATTGGTTAATGAACTCATGTTTTAAAACTCAACCATAGTCTTAAAAAATCATTTTGCATCAATTGGTATCAGAGCAGGTTGACGGTTGGTTTTTGAGTTCGCATGATTACCAGAGAAAAGATGAGTGGTGGTGAAGGAAACCTTGTACAAGGGAATCCAAAGATTAGATCGAGAAAAAGGACTTCTCAAAGTGAGGAGATGGCATAGGAAGAAGGCATGTCTCAGAATGACATAGAATTGCAAAAGACTTTATTCGCCATGTCTGATATGGTAAAGGTATTATATGAGGATTAATTGGAATGAAAGAGGCCTTTCCAAGGGGAGTCCTCCAAACAAGAGAAAAGTGAAGAAGGAGAGGATCCTCCTAAACCTCCTCCTTCACCTCCTTCTTCTCCATCAGATTCTTCTTCTTAAAGTACAAGTTTCAAATTCACCGCAAGAAAATATTCACATAAACATAAACATGATATGCCTTGACTTCAGCTTGATGTGAAATTTGAATTACCCATGTATGACGGTGAATTCAATGAAGAGAGGCTTGATAAGTGGGTTAGACAGATGGAATTTTATTGCAGTGTGCAACAAATCAAGGATGAGGCAACTCAAATGAAATTGGCATCACTTCGTCTTGCAAGAAAAACACTCATATGGTGGCAATGCAAGTTGCAAAATGGCACACAACAAGTGGTTAATGTATTTCCATCATGGCAAGATTTTGTTTTTGCACTTAGAAAGCAATTTTATCCTTTGGGTTATAAAGAGAAGGCTTTAATTGAATGGAAAGGTCTTAAATTAAGAAAGAGACAAACAATGCAAGAATACACAGATGAATTTCGTAAGATGGAATTAATGTTAAACATTCCATTACATACCCAAGAAATTCTTATGAAGTATATAGGAGGTTTACCTGCACATATTTGTAACACTGCATTTATGTTTGGACCTACTAATCTTGAAGAGGTTTATGTTCAAGCAACATACATTGAAGTAGGGAAAACATGAGTTGGTGTATCAGGGGAATCGTCTTCGAGGAAAGAGGAAAAAAGGAAGGGGAATGGAAAGAAAGCAAATTCAATGACAAGAAGGGAAGAAAATCTCTCTTTCAAGCATTGCAAGAAATAAGGGCATGATGATGACCATTGCTTGAAGTTGCATTGCGAGCAGAGACCAAAATGGTTCAAAGAAAGGAAAGGGAGGCAAACAGTTGTAGCAACAACACGACCAACAGACTTGGGATATGATTCAGGTGATGAGACTAAGATCACAACAGTTGGTTTGATAGGTAAAATTGGTGATGGATATGATTCTAGATGCAAGTTGTTTCACTTAAGGGTGATAATGAAACACACTAAGATCGATACATTGATAGATAACGGATCTCAATCTAAATTGATTTCATAGGAAGTGGTTAAACAATTGTGATTAAACAATAAGATGCATCATAAACCTTACTCACTTAAATGGATAAGCAACAATCATAAATTGCACATAACAAAGAAATGCACTTTAAAGTTTGCAATTTCATCTAGGTTTGTGGATGAGGTAACGTGTGATGTGGTGCCACTCAATGAATGCATAATGGTCTTAGGCAGTCCTTATTTATATGATTGCAAAGCTATCTTCTACAGGGAACATAATCAATATCACTTAACTAAAGAACGCAATGAATATGTTGTACATTCTCATGATCACTTAAAAGCAAATCAATCTCTTCAAACAATGGAACAATTAAGGAAGGAAGATTATGCAAGCAACACACATAATTGTGTCAAATCAAGAAATTGATCTTAAGCATGAACATGATATGGTTGTGGAATGGAAGTTCAATCATACTTTGCTTCAAGATAAGCTAATGTCGAGCAAGTAATAAAATCATATTAGCTCATTTGTAGTCATATTTCTAATTTTATCGCTGGTAATGTTTTCAACATGGACAGTAGTGGCTTCAGTAAGATGTGAAAGAGTACAAGTGGCTAACAATATGTTGTCAGTTGTCATGGTTGTTTTGTAATTGATCTTGATGATACAGGTGCATAGGAGAAAGTTTAAAGACAAAGAACAAGTGGGGTGGCCTATCCCGCACTTTATGACTGGTTAATACCCTTTTGGAGGACCAAAATGTCTTAGTGGGGAGGCATGTTCCAAAATGGATCCAGGAAGGAATAAAAATAAAAGTTCTCGAAATCAGATGAAACCAGTGCCATTTTTTTTGTCTTGTCACGCTGATTTCAGCCATATAATTTTTTTCACAAATGGACATCATATGCGAAAGTTATAGCATTCTGACTGATTTCCCAAACATGCAAAAAAAGTCAAGTGGTCAAAGTCAATAGGATGTACTGCTGACATCAGTAGTACAATAGGTGACATCAGTATGACATCATGATGACATCATCATTATGACATGGCATCACCAGGAGGTGACACGTGTCACTCAAAATTGGCATTTTCGGCCTGAGTTGGCACCTGTACAGATTTGACACATGGAACTATACGGATGACACGTGGCAGTATGTACATGACGTGGCCCAATGGAAGGATGACATGTGGAATTATGGACGATAGCTGGGCTGTACGAATGTTGGCGTGGTAGGGTAACTGTGTAGTTCGGATGTGATGTGGAATGACACGTGGATTTACGGCAGGTTACGTGGCAGGTGACTGGGTTGTACGAAAGCTGACTGGGATGTACGACAGTGACATGGCATGCTGACTAGATGTTGACTGTATGATGACTGTGCTCGTGACTGTGTGGTCCAATCACAGGGTGACACGTGGCCCAATCAGAGGGCACCACATGGCACCTTGGATTTTTTCAATGATGACTAGTTCAAAAATTGTTGTGGCTCTGGGGGATTTGAACTCTCGACCTCTATGGGTGCAATGGCCTAACAACCAAGGGTTAACCAACTGCGCTAAGGGTGGTGATTGTTAACCAAATGGTGGAAATTTTATTTGAATTAGTAATGGCAGATGGTTAGGGATAAGCCCCGATCAGCGGGGGCTAGCCCTGACCGACCAGGATCTAAAAACCAGAAGCTAGTGACAATTCTGTGGGCGCGTGGGAGTTGTAGGGCTTAGCCACATGGGCCATAGCCATATGACCAGGACCCAAAATTGGAGGTGCCAAAGCGCGCCATCCCAGCCCTCGACCACACGACAGGGTGCATGCGACCAGGGGCTCGAAGAAAGGGGGGTTGCACACCCAAATTTTTGCCTATGTGCATTTTTTTCCTAAAGTTTTTGGATTTTTTTATGATTTAAAGCCTGTTTTTAATAGATTTTTCCCAATATTGGGAGATATGGAGCCCGATTTGAGGCCATATCTTGGGAGGAAGTTGGGAGGTTGATGCCCAATACAAATCCATATAAATTGGGGGTTCATGGTGTAACATAGACACTACCTAGATCAAACTTTTTCGTTTAGTTCTCAACAATGAGGAATCCCCTAAGCTTGCATCAGTGACATGCCAACCCTGAGCAACGGGTCTTTCATTCGCCTATATGGATTTATACACCTAACCGTGTTCTTTTCCTGATAACAACTTCAAGTTTTTGGGGTTTTTTCCTTTCTAATGTCGAGGGTTCCTATGCCCTCGATTCTCCGATCTTCAATGAGCTCTCTTCCAGCCTTAGCCCCTCCTGGCTATGCCCTGGTCCATACGACCTCCCTCTATATGACCGCAGCCATACCTTCTCATCAGGGTTTTGACACTCGTGGTGACCCAACAATTTGGTTCACCGACCTCCGATTCCCGATACGCTCCTCTGCTGCCTTGGCATCCCGGGCTAAGTATTTAGTCCATGTGACCTCTATCTCACAAGACCACAACCTTATCCCCCATCGGAGTTTCGGACTTTCCAATGTTGAAATGCAAACGTCCCCAGGACTCGCGATTCCTCGAATCCCGACGCGTCCTTTATGCGCTATCCTTTGTTATCCTTTGTCCTTCTTTGCTCACACATTCTAAGGTTTTATGGTAACAGTCTAATTTGTCTTTATGGGCGGCCAGCCAGTCCATATCGATCAACATATCGTACGATCCCAGGGGTAATACATTAAGGGTTGCTTGGGTGGGGAATTCACCCATCATAAATTGACAAGCTGGTATGACCTCTACTACCTTTCTTTTGGTGCCAGTGGCTAACTGTACCAACCATGGTTTGGTTTGCTTCTGTGGCTGTAGTTTACACTTATCAACAGCTCTAGGGGATATATAACTCAAATTTGAACCAGGGTCAATCAAAACAAACACCAGATGGTTGAAAATCATACCTTCTATTTCCACCACTGAAGCTTGGTGGTCTTCTTGGTTATTGTCCAGGGCTACATAAATCTGTGACACACTTCTTGCCACATCATTGACTGTGGTGGATTCCTGCATGTTATAAATTTTTTGACTGTTCTGTTGTCGGTGTGGACAGTCTCTCGAGAGATGCTCACCTCTGCAGTCCCAGCATTTCATAGGTTCTTTCTTTGGGTTGTTAGTCTTCACTGGTATAGGTCCAAAAGTTTTGTTTCCGTCCCCCGAGGGAAAGTTCTGCTGGAGTACACTCCGGGTTGGGAAGTTCATTCTGGGGTTCTTCTTGTAGCTTTTAAATCCTGAGGATTTACTCCCCTTTTTCTGAAATCTTGAACCACTCTTCTGTTTCCAGTCTCCACGAGACTCTGCCCGATGTCCATATTGTTCATGACAATATGTTGCCTTTCGTATAGTGTCTTCTAAGGTCTTTGGATCGTCAAATTCAATTCGGTTCCGGTATTCCTTGGGTAGCCCACTGATGAAGCGTTGTGCCTTCACCTTCTCTGGTTTGATGTAGGGTACATATCTCAGTAAGTCGAGGAATTTGTTGACATACTCCTCCATGGTAAGTTGTCCCAGTTTGAGTTCATAAAAATCTTTAGCCTTCTCGTCGAAATACCTTTCCGACAAATACTTCTTGCGGAAGTACTTCTCAAACCGTTTCCAAGACAGGTCCTCCTCGCGGACCCCTTTCATATTCTTAAGGTCTTCCCACCAGATGGAAGCTTTTCCGTTCAGATTGAAAGTGGCCACTCGAGCCTTCAAGTTCTCTGAAAAATCATGGACTCTGAAATATTTCTTCAGTCCAAGTAGCCAGGCCTCGGCTTCCTCTCCCTTCTTTATCTCACCGTCGAAGGAGGGAGGTTTGGCCTTCCTAAATTCCTCAAACTTATGACTCTTTGAAGTCTTTTGCTTCTTCTATTTCTTTTGAGAATAGGATCTGGTCCTGCTGCTGGAAGAGCCTTCTGAATCGCCAACTTCCTTCTCAGTGGAATCGCCTGGCACTGGTGCTTTACCTCTGGGGTGGACCTTCCTTGATGTGCTTCTCTCAGTATGGCCACTGATATGACCATGATTCTACATCTCAGGTTCATGTTGCATTTGTCGTTGTAGGTTGGATAAGATCTGTAGTAAAACTGCATTAATTTCGGTTTGCTTTTCTTGTTCTTTCATCATCCTTTCATTGTCGACCTTGTAGCTTTGCAACTCAACCATGAGACTCCTCACGGTCTCGGCTAGGTCTAGAGGGGTTCCTATTGCTCTTATCTCATCGGACTCTTCATCTCTGTTGTGGGAGCCTTCTCCCACCTCTTGGTGAGTCACCATACTCTGCGTCTGTAGATTCCCGCGGTTGATCGTCCGCTTGAGTGAAAAGACAAATGCTGGCTATTAGTCAAGAGTTAAATTCATTTTTATAAATGGCGCATAAATTCATAACTTCTTTCACTTGCATACACAATCGGGTTCTCATTTTCCAAGTTTTAATCCTGGACAAGAGAGTTAAGTCAGGGGATTACTCCTCATAGGAGTGTTTTGAACGAGGTTTATGCATGAATCGTGCATGAGCCCAATCAGGCCGAGTGTTGTAACCATGCTCTGATACCACTTTGTAACATACCCACTACCTAGATCAAACTTTTTCGTTTAGTTCTCAACAATGAGGACTCCCCAAAGCTTGCATCACTGACATGCCAACCCTGAGCAACGAGTCTTTCATTCGTCTATACGGCTTTCTACACCTAATCGTGGTCTTTTCCTTATAACAACTTCAAGTTTTCGGGGTTTTGTCCTTTCTAATGTCGAGGGTTCCTATGCCCTCGATTCTCCGATCTTCGATGATCTCTCTTTCGGCCTTAGCCCCTCCTGGCTATGCCCTGGTCCATACGACCTCCCTCTATATGACCACATCCATACCTTCTCATCGGGGTTTTGATACTCGTGGTGACCCAACAATTTGGTTCATCGATCTCCGATTCCTGATACGCTCCTCTGCTGCCTTGGCCTCCCAGGCTAAGTATTTAGTCCATGTGACCTCTATCTCACAAGACCGCAGCCTTATCCCCCATCGGAGTTTCGGACTTTCCAATGTTGAAATGCAAACGTCCCCAGGACTCGCGATTCCTCGAATCCCAACGCGTCCTTTACGCACTAGCTCTCCTGGCTAGGCTCTTATCTCACATGACCATGATCCCCATGACCGCAGTCTTATCCCTCGTCGGGGCTACGGGGTTTTCAATGCTAAAATATATGGGCTCACGGGATTCCCGATCCTTCGAATCCCATCTTCCCGCTAAGATGACAGCTGGCAACTCCTGTCCGCCTTTAGCTTAATCAATGGTCATGATCATCTAATGGGTCAACGGTCCCTGATATCCCTCGGAGTTCGGGGTTTCAAATGTTGAAGAACATTTTCCTACGGGACTACCGATCCCTCAAATCCCGATTCTCCGCCATGTTGACAGCTGGCCCACATAATGGCGCCTCCTTCTTTGTCTGCTGTGCTGATAGCTGGCTTCCACTCATCGGGGTTTCAGACTTCGCGATTCCATCCTGCATAAACAGTTTGTCACCAGGATCCCCGATGTCCCGATGACCCAAACGCCGATCAACAACTTCCTGTTGGGACTTTCCCTGATGGCGCCGATTGCTGCCACGCGTCCTCCTCTGATGGACGGTCCTGATTTCTCTGGGATTTCGAGACTTATGATGTCCCAATGATTTCGACCTCAGGAACCCCGATTTCCCGATGTCGAATATCCTGACTCTCTTCAGATTTCGGACACCTGTCTCTCTAAACGGACGGCTCGGATTTGTGCTGGGGTTTTCACTATGGACTTCCCCGATCTCATGTCCCCAGGAATGTCGATATTCCGACTACTGATAGAAACCCCGATCTCCGCCACGTTTATCCTGAACGGGTGGTTCAGATCTTCCCGACGTTTCGAGACTTGAAGTGTCTCGATTTTCTTGTCCTTGAGAATCCCGATATGCCGATGGCTGGACTCCTGATGGTAACCCTCGGATAGCTCTGGTCCGATGTGACGGATGACGGGTAATTGGACCAAGATCTAACGGTCTAGATCTGTCCTTCCTGTGCATACTACAGAGACTAAACTCCAAGCATCTTAACCTAATCCAACGACCGACGGGGTTCCTGAATGAGAGCCAACGGCTTAAATCGTCCCACCCTATGCATTCTTCCACTACTTCATAGATGTGGAAGGATCAACAGTCCAAACGTTCTCATGGACCTTGGGGGAAACCCGCGATCCCGATTTCCTCTCTATTCACGAAGATAGAGGAAAAAGGGCAAGAGGTGTAACGCTCTTACTACTTACGTCAATCTGATGGTCGTGAATGACCATGGATCTTCCGACAAGATCTCATCCATCGAATCATTACTTATCCCTATGCTGCTACTTCAGAATTTTAAGAGGGTCATTCCTCCTCGTACAGGGTTATTAAGACTTGCACGTTCAAGTCCTTTTTCTGGGTTCTTGGTGAACTTTCCTAAGGAGGGAAAGTCTCTGTGATGAGATCTATTCTGGGGCCGGGGCACCCCTGGAGACGGGTAAGGGAAAATAGCTTCCCGAGAGCGGGCTGGAAGCCTAACTTAGCTCAACCTAGGCATAATTAGATTCCTTGATCA
>JZKD02S2360997.1:188540-202311 GCA_000966675.3 Picea glauca | reverse complement strand
TAGGGTTCTTGGAGAAGTTCAACGATTTTCTAGGATTAGGTGTTAGAAAAACAGGACCACGGAGCAATCAAATAAGACAAATACGGAAATAAAACACAGAAGATACACAATAGAATAGAGACATAGATATACATGGTTCACCCTATGTGGGATACATCCACCAAAGAAATTTCTAGGTCCTTCCTTTATTATTAGACAACAAATGAAGGGATACAAAGTAAAACACACATGTTGTAACTTCCTCTTCTTTCTCTCACAGTATCCTCTCTCAGAATACAATATTCACAATAATACACATCCGCAATAAAATTCTCCCATAAAAGAGGGTTTCTTTCTAGGGAAAACAAACCCTAACATACTCTCTACCATCGGATCTGTGAATTAATGATGAACGGTCAAGATTGACTATGAAATTAAAATATACATTTACAAGATAATTTTTCCTTTAGGGGCTTCGCTCCTGAACCCCCACTAGCCCCTGGACCCCGTAGGGGGGGCAAGCCCCCCCACCCGTGTGGAAGGGTGTACATTCTTCATGGGGTATAAAAAAAGTTGAAAACAAAGACCTCTGAATCAGGAAGATAATTAGGCTCCACAACCAATAATCTCCCACTTGGAGACTGATCACAACAAATCCAATAATGTTGTACCTACTGGAATATGATCCACCTTGGACTTGTAAAATTTATCATATTCACATTCATGCTTGAAGGCCAACTGAAACTTAGCAAGAAATCAGTTTCTCCCTGGTTACTTCCTTTGTTAACACGTCTGCAAGATTATGGATAGTATGTATCTTTTCCAACTTCAAATATCCATCTTCCAAGATGGATCGTATGAAATGGTACCTGAGTTGTATATTCTTAGTCTTTGAATGGAACGCTGATTTCTTTGCAAGATGAATGGAACTCTCATTATCACAGTACAACCTATTATTCTCCTGCTTCTTTCCCAATTCCTCCATAAACCTCTATAAAAAAATCATTTCTTTACTAGCCTTTGTAGCAGCAACATACTCTGTTTTTGTTGTTGAAAGGGCAACAACCTTTGGCAGTTTTTAAATCCAATTTACTATTGTTCCACCTACAGTAAAAACATATCATGTGGCCTCTCGTCTGATGACCCAAATACACTTTGGGCTCCGAAAATTTGGGGGACTTTTCCCCTCTAAACAGAACTTGAAAACCTATGAACTTACGAATTTTGAAGGATGCAAAGGGTTAAAGCTTGTGCAACTTACCTGGATCCGACGACTATCGATCCTTACACTCAGATCTCGAAGGCTCGGATCGATTCTCTTCCTATGTGCATTCCTGCCTCTATCTAGACTTAATCCTCTATGGTCTAGATCTGCTCTCCAGCCTAGATCAACGACAGTTGAAGCTTCTTCCTCCTCGGTTGTTTTCCCTTTCCTTCCAAATGAAGGATTCTTCAAATTTTTCAAACACTTGGCCTTTGAACCTTCCTCTGCAAGATTTTCTGCTCGGCCTTGGCTTGCACTTTGAAAATGCTACTCCTCCTACGCTTTGAACTTGAAATAAATTCTCCCTGTGCACTCCTAATGCTTCTCCAGACTCAAACCTCTCAACACTTTGACTAAGTGTTGGCCTGATGCATGCCTTTCATGGGTCTTCTATGCACACTTGCACTATTCTCCTCTGAACTTGAAATTGCTCAGACTCCTAAGGGTCTCGACCCTTTTCTCCTTCACATACTCTCCAGCAACCTCCCGACTGTCTATGCTCTTTTCCTTCAGAGATTTTACCAACACTTCAACAGTGTGTTGGATTTGTGCACTCTTTGCACAACTTCACCTCTTGAGTCTTGAAATACAAGAATTCACTCATGATCCCCTTGCGCTCTCTATGAAAAATTGCACTTGACTCTCCTCCTAGTGTTCCCTCTTGGCAACCTCCTCACAAAACCTAAAGAAAATTATTGCGCACTCCTTCTTCCTTCTCGATGCACTCCTTACAAAGCTTCCTTAAAGTGTTTAGTAACTCTGGCATGCCTTCTTCTGCACTATTCCTTCTGATCTTTATGAATTTTTCTATTGTTCCCACCTGGCATGCTCTTCCTTGAACTCAAAATAGATTCCAAAATGCACTCCTTGCGTTGGATTCACATAGGTTTCAACCACTCTAGTGTGCACTCCTTGCACAAGCCTAAGATCCGAAAACACCCAAAAAACCGCAGATAGATAATTTCTATCTAATTCCTTCAAAGGGAAACAAATATGCATCGATGTCATTCATATTAGGACATGGTAAAAAAAAAAAAAACATTCAGCAAACCCACATAAAAACACACAGGGAATCATAGGCATGAAAAACTGCTCTTTATATTAATCTGAATAGTTCTATACAAAAGTTTACAAGGCTGGACTACTATAGAGTACTCAAATCTTCTCCTCCCTTGAGCTCTCAAATGCACCCACTCCTAATCTTCCTTCCTCCTACTTCCTATGAATTTTGAAAACAAAGATCTTCTACAAGGGAGGGGCTCTCGACCCTTCCCTCTAGCTACCTACTCGCATCAACTTACATTCAATTCCCATCTAGTCTGAATTGGATCTAGATCCACCTACTTGTCATCGATTAAAGGTGACACTACCCATTACAATAACTCATCCTGTCAAGCACATGGGCTCGACCTTCCCTAAGTCTCCAAACATTTAATTTCATTAAATTTACATTTAAAATTTTAAATTTAGGCTGAAATTCAAAAGGACTGGCACGTCCTTCTTTGGGATCTACTCCCTCCTAGTGCACATATGCACTGGCTGTTGGCATTTTTCTTAGGTGGAGCGATGCTCCTGCATCAGAATCCACTTTACTGCCTCCTAATGTTCTTTACCTATATTTTTCATATACATTCTCACAACTCTCACTGCATGTGAAATATCTGCTCTTGTGAAAACCATTAGATACATCAAGCCATTAATTGTTGATGAATAAGGGACCCTGGACATGTGTTCTATCTCCTCTTGTGTCTTGGGACACATTCCCTTGGTTAATTTTAAATGGCTAGCCAAAGGTGTACTAATTGGTTTTGCATTCTACATTCTAAACCTCTCCAACTCCTTGTCTATCTACTCACCCTGAGACAATGCCAATTTGTGATTTTTCCTGTCTCTTGTTATTCTCATACCAAGGATTTTCTTTGAAGCACCCAAATCCTTCATTGCAAATGAATTAGATAATTTATTCTTGAGCACATTTGTATCCTACATATTAGACCCTACAACAAGCATCTCATCTAAATACAATAGCAAGATAATATAACTTCCATTTTCTAGCCTTTTAAAATAAACACAGTGATCAAAATGACATCTACTATAACCTTGTTTTTTCATAAACCTGTCAAACTTTAGATACCACTTCCTTGGAACTTTATTTAGGCCATACAAGCTCTTCTTCAACCTGCATACCAAATTTTCCATCCCTTTGACCTCATACCCCTGTGGCTATTGCATATAAATCTCTTCATCCAAATCCCCATGGAGAAAAGTTGGTTTTACATCTAATTGTTCAAGATTCAAATCTTCTACTGCCACAAGACTTAAAATAGTCCTAATTGAATTCATTTTAACAATAGGAGAAAATATTTCATCAAAATATATAATTTTCTTTTCTGAAAACACCTTTACAACAAGTCTAGCCTTGTACTGTCTAGTTATTTTCCAAGGAATCCATTTCCTCTTTCATGCCTTGCTCCCACTTCCTTTTTGTGTCTACCAACATTGCCTCTTCATAACTTTCGGGTTCACCAAAATGAATCAACAATAAAATTTCAAATTCCCTCTTTATATACTTGATTCTTATTCACCCAAAAACCTAAGAAAAAACTAGAGGGTAGATCTTAACAATTTAGGATTATAACAATGTTATCAAGTCATTTTCTTAACCTTATGGAAACCATGGCATCTTACTCTCATACCAACAAAAGTTGGAGTGCATAATTGGTGGTGTCTAGGGAAAAGGAAAGAATCGTTCTTTCGATGAATTAAAGGAAGTACTAGTTGATGCGTATAAAAATTTGAACACCATGACAGTGACATTGACCGTGGAGGCAAGAAACAAAGAGGAAATATATGAGAGATTGGTGACAAAATCATATAAATTGAACATGTAAATTGCTATGAACTTTAAACTGGCTATCCCAACTCAAAAAAATCATTGACTTAGTGAAATTAAAGTGCATTATAGAGATGACAAGCTCCCAGTGCCATCTAATCTTCAGAGATACACTACAAAAAATAACCGACGATTTGAGTTACTAGAATAATGATTATTTAATTTATTCTAATCGCAAAATCTTGTGACAACTCATGTCAGGACTATATCAACCATTTCAAAATTGATTCACAGTAATTGATCCGATGCATTATCAAAAGATAATGTACCTAAAATAAATATTCATTGTGATACACGACTTGTGGTAACAAACTAAAACTTCGCTATGATATACCAGTCTTTATAAGCTAAACTTTAACGACAACAATCCACCAAATGTGTATAAAATTGCAAGAACGTTTTGTGAAAATATAGAAATCGTTAAACAACCCAAATTAAAACTTTAGTTTTAGGAAAACGAAGGTTCTGCATCTGTTGGGTGACAATTTACACAAGGGTTAACATTTTTTATTTATTTTTCAATACCAAAATCCGCAAGAGAACATGGGAAGGTTGAGCATTTTCGGAATATTAGGGGCTCAAAAACAAGAGCAGTAATCGTATAGACCCATTTAAGGGCATCACATTGTTGGAAACATGCCAACGAATTTCTTCATGCGGTCACATTCACATGCATGCAATGATATTTAGAATGTGCATGCATGCACTCCTCTGTTAACAGTTTCTGTAATTGATGGATCTTAAACAAAAATCACCCAATCTAATATAAAAGGTGTCTTCTTGCTGAAATACAAGGAATGGTCACTATGGTGTGTGATTTTTCTCCTTTAGATTGTGTTGATCTGTTACTTAGACTCCCCTACCAACAGGCCTGTAATGTTGTCTATCATGCTAAATTTCATAAATACCACCTGCAACATGAGGGACACACCTATGTTCTCACCTCCTCCACCCCTGATCCAAAATCTATCCAGGAAGTCCTACAAATGAAAGTTCTCATAATCAGACAAAACCAACGCCATTGAGTTCGTCATGTCGCATTGATTTCGACCATATAATGTTTTTCACAAATGGACGTAGAATGCGAAATTTATCGTGTTTTGACCGATTTCCCAAACATGCAAAAAAATTAAACTGGTCAAAGTCAACATGTGAAAGATTTTCTCCTATTCAACATGCTTGTCCTCTTCTGCCATTTTCTAGATGCACAACCAACTTCGGGATTGAAAGTCTTAAGAGTTCCTTCACCTTGCTTATGCTTGGCCCTAGTAAGCATTCACACAACAATTCAAGTCAAAGACGACAACTCTGATACCAACATGATTCAGGATCTTTTCATCGTGACTTATAAAGAATTGTATTAAATGAGCATAAATTAAAGTGCACCATTAAAGAAGGGAAAACTAAAAAATGAAGAGATATAAGAATCAGATCTGAACATAAAAATTTGATAACAGAGTTCATCCCCGATGGACTACGTCTCCGGGTCCTGCTCTCAAATGGGTAGGCTTTTTCATTAAATCAGCAAAAGAATTTGAAAAAATACATACGTATTCCTCATTTTGAAATCAAGTTGCAGAAATAATGCTCAGATCATAAAACAGACAACACCTATGAATTCATGGCGTCAAATTACCCAAAAATGAATGTCTCCACGCCTCGATCTGACTCTGGCACTCCTTGGCCCAAGAATAAATTTGTCTCGATTTCTGTGCCCTCTGCAACCTACAATAATCATTGTACCTCACCTAAAAAATCGTGCTCAAAAGAATGTATGGTCCGTGCCTCCTCCCTCGTGGATGGGAAGAATACACCTTTTAAAAATAAATGCGGGTGATATGTATTAATTGGTACCCACGGCCTAGTGGTTAGGAGTGGACGTATTAAGACGTAGGCAAAGGCAGAGGTTCCAGGGTCAAGTCCCCAGGACTCCCATTTTTGGTTTGTATTTTTCATATGGCATAATATATATATATATATCCATTCCGCTAACTTTAGTGGTGTCTCTAGAAGTTCGTCCAATGAGATATAACGGTGGCTATAGCTGGCATGGTCCGCCAAATTTGGCAGACCTGCCAACTATTTTGTTTTCAAAATTCGTTCACGGGTTGTCCTTGTGGATTTCCCGCCTGCCACGTGGTAGTCCCTGATTGGGCCACATGGTAGCCTCTCATTGGGCCATGCTATCCCCTATCAAGTCAGCATGCCACTTCAGTCGTACAAACTATACGGACTGTCGTGTGGCACGATCAGATTGGTCCACAGATTGATCCAAAAACCTAATAACCGGGTGACACGTGGCAGCCTATGGTGTTTCCACGTTATCATGCTAATGTTAGCATGCCACGTGTCACTTCCCTGCTCCTACCACATGTGTTTTATGGATGCCAACGTTAGTAGTACGGATGTTGACTCATCCCCTGCTGACAAGGCTAGGTTGACCAAACTTTGACCGTGCATATCTTTCAATCCATAACTCCATTTGACGAGCCGTTTGCACCGTTAGAAATCTTGTGATGTGCTCTTTGTGATCATGTCATTTTCATTGAGTTTTGGAAACTTTGAATTTGTTAGGATATTTAGACACTTAGGAGTTAGTGAATATCTACTTGGTCTATTGTGTCGTTAGGTAAAAGTGTGTTTTCTAGTGTGTTTCTTTAGTATGAATTAGTATGCATTTGTAGTTAGGATATCCGACGGTCACGATATGTTCCCGACATAGAGTGATCTGATGGTTCATACTCTCCTCGATCTTAATAGCCATTGATCCACGACATAACACCCGGTTGGTCCATGATATCTATTTAAAGAGCATGGAGGGTCATTTGTCGATGATCGATTGTGAGAAACTCTCTTGTAAAATCTCTCTGTAATCTTTTTCTTTGCATTAATAAACTACTCCAAGTGGTCGTGTTGGTTGGGGTCGTGGATGTTTCCCTGTAGGGGTTTTACCACGTGAAAACATCGGTGTGTTGATCTTTGATCTGGTTATGTGAGTGGTTAGTGAAGGTGTTTTTCCTTTGTTGGAATACATGTGTTTTCGAACATGGTATCAGAGTTTGTTTGAAGATCCGCTCCTGTTGTAGATCGAGATCATGAAGCCAAGTTGCCTCATCTCTGTTTTTTGTCATTTTCGTATAGTTATGGGCTAAGAGGAATGTTCCATTGTGTCTGGAGCACTCGTTTCATTCAGGAACACTTTTCGTTTCACTTGAAAAGGTTTCCGTTTTCCCAAGATACAACCATTACTGTCAGATCCGGAGCAAAATTTTTTTCTTGTGTGAAAAGAGTTTTTTTTAGCACACTCTCCAAGGCCGTCTTCCACAAAAACAACAACAACACCCCCAATCCTCCTTCTTAACATTACAATATGTTTTGCTAGACCATTTGGTTAAAACTTGCCTTATTAAGTAAGAGGTCTTGAGTTCAAGTCTCTCTTTTGTTTTGTTTTTTTAAAGTTCATGCTAAAATTGTAAAGTGCATTTCACTTCAATTTTTTTTTTTAAAGTTCATGCTAAAGTTGTAAAGTGCATTTCACTTCAAGTATAAAAGTGAATCACTATAAGTAGCTTTAATATTTTATTTTAGAGTTATTTATTTTGCATGCAACTTTTCTGTTATAAATTAACTTCATTGTAAAAGTGATCCCCACTTCTCTTTGTAAAAGTGGGTCACTTCATAAAGCAACTTACACTATCACGTGGTTAGTTGGTTATTGTTTATGCCTTTTTTTAAAAGGGCATAACTCTCACATGGGAAGTCCATTTTCAGTGCTGTTTTTTTTTAACTGCATAAATTTTCGAGATCTTTCCATCCAAATCATCAGTTTCAGTTTTTAAATCCACATTATCTGCATATTTAATATGGCTTCTACAAGTAATGTCTTGCTTACCAGCAACAACTACTTCCAATGGAAATCTCATATGGACGATTTATTAAGAAGTAAAGGCTTGTACCGGATTACCTTGGGAAAGGAAAAAGAACCCACCGATGGTGATAAGAAAGCCAAATGGGCTAATAGGAGTGATGAAGCACGTGGACTAATCAGAATGTCCATCTCTCCTGATTTAAGATACCACCTCCAAGAAATTGATGACCCCGAAGAAGCTTGGGACGAAATTGAATCTGTGTTTGATAAAATCAATATTATTCGAGTACAATAGTTAGAAAATCAAGTGTTGACCTTGAGTCCAAGTTATTTTTCTTGCCTTGGAGACTATCTATCTAAGTTTAAAACACTCATAATTTTACGTGAAGAATGTAAGATAAAAATGGAGGAAGAGCGTTGCATCGATCTTATTCTTTCTAAGCTAGGTAGTGCATATTTTGTGTTTGTATCTACCTTTTATGCCATGAAAGAGGCTCTAGAGAAATCTTATGAAAAACCCACTCTTGAGTCCTTTTGTGTTGCTTTGATTAGAGAGGAAGATAAGCTTGTACAACTTGGAGTGATCAACATTGCAAGTACCTCCAACAAAGCCTTAGTTTTCTAGCAAAAAGATAAACCCAAGAATCCCAAGAAGCAACATCCTCGCCACAACAAAAAGCAATACAAGGGTCCCAAACCCACTTAGACAGCTTTTGCTCTGAATGGAGACAAAGGGGAAAAATATAAAAAATAAGAAGACTGACAGACATTGCAACTTTTGTGATAAATATGTTCATGATGAGTCCAAATGTTTCAAGAATATGGCATCTTTAGAAGCAACAATGAATAAGCACAACATCAGTATTGATCCTACTTCTTCTTCTTCTTCTTCTCATGGACATGCATTTTCTGCTTCTGGTTTCTCCTTCAATACACCTTCTACTTCTACTTCTGATAAGTGGCTTATTGATTCTGGAGCATCTTATCATATGGCTAAGGATAGAGACATATTTTATACTCTAAATGAATGTAACACCGAGAAAATATTTGTTGGTGATGGTAGATATCTTAATGTTGAAGGATATGGAACAGTACAAGTAGAAAATGGCCATTTCAATGATGTATTATGTGTTCCAAGTCTTTCTTGTAACCTTCTATCAGTATATCAAATAACTCATTTAGGTGAAGGTAAAACTATAGAGTTTTCACCTCGCCAAGTTCTAATCAAGGATCTAAAATATCCTAATCGTATTCTTGCAACTGGAATTGCTGATGATATTACCAAGGTGTACAATTTTGACAACTTTGGGTCATCATCTTTTTCATCAGTTTTATTGCTCATAGCAATGACTTGAGCAAACTTTGGCATGAGTGGTTTGGTCATCTAAACTATCGCTCATTGTAGCAACTATGTAATCAACAGATGGTGACTGGTCTTCCTCTTGTTTCATGCAGAGATGGTGTTTGTGTCGGTTGTGTTCTCGGCAAACATCATCGCGACAGTTTTGAAAAACGTGCCTCTTGGCACGCCTCGGGTCCTTTGCAGCTTGTTCACAGTTATTTGTGTGGTCCACTTTCTTCTCCTTCTTTTTCCGGGTGCAAGTATTTCTTAACTTTCATTGATGGCTTTTCCAGACGTACTTGGGTTTACTTCTTAAAACTTAAGAGCGAATTTTTTGACAAGTTTTTGGCCGACAAGGCCCTTGTAGAAAAGTAATCTGGACATCAAATTCAAAGGTTAAGAACAGATAATGGAGGTGAATATGTGAACAATAATTTTACAAATTACTGCACTATAAAGGGAATCCAAATGCAACACACTGTTCCATATACACCACAACAAAATGGTGTTTCTAAGAGAAAGAATCGCACATTAAAAGAAATGGCTAATTGTATGATCCAAGATAAGGGATTAAGTCTAAAGTATTGGGTGGAAGCCATCGACTGTGCAAATTACAAAGTAAATCACACGACCACAAAGGCTCTTAAAAATATAACACCGGAAGAAGCTTGACTAAATTAAACCAGATGTAAGTCACTTTCGTGTATTTGGCAGTATAGCATGGGATCACATTCCTGATGAGAAAAGGAAAGCATTGAAGCCTAAAAGTGAGAAGTGTATATTTTTTGGTTATTCTGAAGATGTCAAAGGTTACAGACTTCTTCAATCACATTGTAATGAAATTATTATTAGAAGAGATGTTAAATTTGATGAAAATCTCTTGGCCTGCTAGCCTAATTCAGCATTTGTGCCTTCTTTGGCCTATGAGCCTAATTCGACGGTTGTGCCTTCTTCGGCCTATGATCCATCTTCGACATTTGTGCCTTCTTTTGATCTGGTTTCTTCTTCGAATGATGACAGTGAGGATGAAAATCCACCTCCTGCTTCTCACCCTCCTCTAGATGAGTCCTTTGAACCTGAACCAGCACCAACTCCACCGCTTCCTAGATGGGTCCATTCAACATGAGAAGCAACTGGTGATCTTGTCGGTGATCCTTCAGATCAACGTCGGACACATTCACAGTGCTAGCGAGCCTCTTCTCTTTTGGCTCAAGTTTCAGAAAATCATGATCCAGAGACATTTGCAAAAGCTTCAGGTCATCCATATTGGGATACAACAATGAATGAAGAGTATCGTTCTTTAATGGAAAACGATACTTGGGATCTTGTACCTCTTCCAAAAGGAAGAAAAATTGTCATATGTAAATGGGTCTACAGAACTAAGTATGCATCGGATGAAAGTGTTGAAAGACACAAGGCTCGTTTATTTTCCAAAGGATTTTCCCAAGTTGAAGGAATTGACTATCATGAAACCTTTGCCCCTATAGCCAAAATGAATTCAATTCGCCTTGTTCTTTCCCTTGCTGCCTCACATAAATGGGAGGTCCATCAGATGGATGCTAAATCCGCCTTCTTGCATGGATATTTGCAAGAAGAAATATACATGGAACAACCTCCTGGCTATGTCCAGAATGACTCTATCCTTGTTTATCTCCTTAATAAATCTCTTTAATGTCTCAAGCAAGCTCCCCGATCTTGGTATGCCAAAATGGACACCTTTCTTATTGCCACTGGATTCTCTAGATGCCATTCTGATCCTAATGTCTATACCAAGAAAGTAGAAAGCAATCTCATAATCCTTGTCCTTTATGTTGATGACCTTATCCTTACTGGCAGTGACTCAAAAATTTTAAACCATGTGAAAACTAGCCTTAAGAAGAAATTTGAAATGACAGACTTAGGCATTTTGCACTATTTCCTTGGCCTCCAAGTTTTTCAAACCAATGAAGGAATTTTTATTTCCTAGTCTAAGTATGCTTGTGACCTTCTTCGTCGCTTTCACATGGACGATTGTAAACCAACCCCTTCTCCCTTCCAGTCTGGAGTCAAACTTACTACCACCTGTACTTATCCTAAAGTTGACGCCACCCTATACCGTCAGTTAGTTGGTAGCCTCTTATTCTTGACTCATACCCGCCCCGATCTTTCCTTTGTTGTTGGTCTTGTTGCCCGGTATATGCAAATGGCCCATGAAATCCATTGGAAAACAACTAAAATGATACTTCTCTATGTTCGTGGTACAATTCAATTCAGGATACATTACAGTTCAGGGGGGACTCCTTTATTGGTTGGTTTCACTGATTCAGATTGGGCCGACAACCCTGATGATCGGAAGTCTACTGCAGGTTATGTTTTCAACCTTGGTTTAGGACCTCTCACTGGGGCCTGAAAGAAACAAAAGGCTATTTCACTTTCTTCAGAAGAAGCAGAGTACTGAGCAGCAGTAAATGCAAGTTAGGAAGCCCTGTGGCTTCGATAGATCCTTTCAGAGTTTGGATTCCAGCACCAACATCCAACCAGCCTTTGGTGTGATAATCAGAGTGCCATTAAGCTCGCCAAAGAACCAGTTCAACATCAGCGTAGCAAACACATCGAGCTACACATGCGCTTCATCGGAAATCTCATTCATGATCAAGTTATTGAAGTGCTCTTTTTCCCTACAGAAGATCAAGTTGCAAAATTTTTCACAAAGTCTCTTACAGAAGCGAAGTTTTCCAAACTTCGATCTATGTTAGGAGTTCAGGAAGTTCTCATTAAGGGGGGATAAGCTCTAATGCCTCCTTCATTCTCCTATTGTGTCACTATTGTAAATCCTTCAATCCTATCCTAAGTTGTTCTTAAGGGGGGATGTTAGGATATTTAGACACTTAGGAGTTAGTTAAGATCTACTTGGTCTATTGTGTCGTTAGGTAAAAGTGTGTTTTCTAGTGTGTTTCTTTAGTATGCATTAGTATGCATTTGTTGTTAGGAAATCCATCATTCATGATATGTTCCCGACATAGAGTGATCCGACGATTCATACTCTCCTCGATCTTAACAACCATTGATTTGTGGATTAACACCTAATTGGTCCATGATCTCTATTTAAAGAGCATGAAGGGTCATTTGCCAATGATCGATTGTGAAAAACTCTCTTGTAAAATCTCTCTGTAATCTTTTTCTTTGCATTAATAAACTGCTCCAAGTGGTCGCGTTGGCTGGGGCCATGGATGTTTCCCCATAGGGGTTTTACCATGTGAAAACATCAGTGTGTTGATCTTTGATCTGTTTATGTGAGTGGTTACTGAAGGTGTTCGTCCTCTATTGGAATACCTATGTTGTTGAACATAATTTTTTCCCTTTCTCTATCTACTGGAGCCATTCTGAGTGTTCTAAGGTGTTCTAAGCCTTCTCTAGATCCTTTTTGGATTAGGTTCCAACCTAAAAGAGGTAAAGAAGATAGGTTTATGATAAACCTTAGAGGATAAAGAAGCATTTTTCTTGTAGCTCTTCTAAGAGAAGAAGACTAAGGTTTTTGAAATTCTAGTGCTACTTGTTATGCTTTATTGAGGAGGAGAAGAGAAGGAGTAGTATTAAACACTTGTGAGGACAATTTTTGAAACAAATGAGGAATTGTTAATGTTAATTATAGTTTGTTGTAGTGGTTTGGAGAGCTAGCGATTACCAACATTAAGATAAAGTTGGGGTATGTACATCTGCTTCTATATCATGAGAGGTAAGAGATGATGGGAGACCCTGCATTTATACTCAACATTCCAATGTCTAATGCAACCACCTCATTTTATTTGAGATTAGCTATGCTATTGGGGCCCCTCAACACCTGGTAGTATTATATAGACTCAAAACTCCTCGTCTCCCCTTGAACTCTATTTATCATTTTTGAAAGGCATGAATTCTGAGTGAACTAACGAATTGAACTAACCCGTGGGGCTAATAAATTTGACCATTTATGTCTAGGATGAGATATTGATCATTTTAACAGTTTGACGTTCAAACTTCAAATGCACTCCTAGGAGTCTCATTAATGTGATTCATTAATTCCCTTCCTCTATGTATAAAAAAGTTGAACTTAGAATTATCATGATAAAATCATTTTATTGTTTGCATCCACATGACCAAGGAATCTCCCTACATGATTTAAATTTTTAAGTGTGAAATCAGTTTCACATATTCAATGTTTTTCCACTCTGTTGTGTTAAAATTTCAGACCCCAACCCAGTTTCAGTCTCACTGATTTTTCTGTGCTACTCGACTGTCTTGGGAATTGTGCCCTTACTCTGCAAATGTTGTCTTCTCAAGATCAACCTCTCTCTCTTGTTCTCTCTTGCTCTCTCAACAAGAAGATGAAAAACTAAACCACAATGGGTGCGCCCTCTTACCCTAGTCGACCTCATGAGGGAAGGTGAGGGGTTTTCTAATCTAATG
>JZKD02S2360997.1:141007-173710 GCA_000966675.3 Picea glauca | reverse complement strand
GGGTTTTCAAACCCCATTTCTTCGCATTTTACATCAAGGGTCTGAAATCGGGGAAAAACACCCCGCTTGCAAGAATTGGTGCTAACATTAGGCTCCATGGGGGATAGAGTCATCCTTGTGATGCTCTAAGAACTCATTTTGCAGTTTCAGTGCCTGGCTATTGGGCTATGGATTTAAGCTCAGAACACCCTGTTGGAAATACAGGCTGAAAAGTAAAAACAAAACAATATAAACATGTATGCTCAAAGAGCTTATTTATGTACAATCCTAAACTAATAAAATCCTTTACATGGGGCTAGGTGAAAGCAAACTTCCACCATAGCCATTCAAGCAACTTCCTTAACAAAAGATCCTTCCTTTTGTCGATGATTACAAACAGGTGGTGTAACCGTGATAGCAGAATGGTTACTCTCTTCAACTCCTTCTTATAGACTGAAGTCGAGACGAAAAAGGGTGGCTCCAAATTGCGAAGGAAATACAACTCCATGTATTCCTTCACGAGCTCATAGGACCAGTGGCAAACTCCAGAAAATTGGCGACATGCAGCCTCCTCTGCTACACAGTTGTTCACATGTGGCTGAATATCCCTGGTAAGCACCAGTGGGTGGACAACTAACGTAGGCTGACAGTTCTTAGGCGTTGGCTGCTTGCTAACTGGCTCTGGACAAAAATCAAAATGATCCTCTGGCTCTCCATCTCGGATCTCCCAAGGGTCAGATTCATAATGTTCATAAACATGACCCGTGGAAAAACTCTGCTCTTCCTTGTACTGCTCAACGTCTCCTGAAGGACTGGGACAACTGATTTCCTCGCGATAATTTTCCTTATTGAACAAAGGACAAGGCTCTGCAGTATGTTCTTGGAAATCCAGCATATCGAGCTCAGAATCTGATTCGTAGCTATCATACATCCGTTGGCTGCTCTGATCAACAAAAGGTGATGTGGGGTTCTGCTGCTCCTCTTCCAAATAATCATCAAAGTCGGGGGAGAACAAAGCTTTTCCATCTTGAAAAAATGGAACTATCTCCCGATCTTCCATTTCGACCCCGAATGTAAACACATAATGGGAAATATCATGAAGAAAAAGAGAACAATCCATTTCTACTATTGCTTCCTCCTTTAAATCTGGGACAACAAGCTTATCAGGGGCAGAACCTAATGTCTCTATGGCTATGAAATCTTCAATATCCTCTTCAACAGAGCTGCCAAGAACATCTGCCTCAAGGACTGGAAAGTCCTCTTTGTTGTCTTCAGATTCCAACCTTGCTAGTTGGGCGGTGATAGATTTTATCAGTTCCCAAGTTTCGCCTAAAGCATCTTCTTCCTCCTCGGGATTTTCATCATTCTCATAACCTTCCTCTGATGTAGACGAATGGGGATGAGAAAGGACTGATTTTTTATCCAAGTCATCACGATCATCCTCATAGCCTACGTAAGAAACATCTCCATCTAGTATACAGTTGTTGTATCCCTCACAACAATTATGAAAAATTAACTTAGAGGGATAAAGATTTTGACAATAGGCGGTGAAAGGTGCATGAAATTCTGCGAGTGAAGAAATGCTAGCAGGGGGTAAAGAATGATACCATTTACGAGCATCCCCTGCTAAAGAGAACATGAACATTTTCAATAATACATCCTCATGATGTATCTCCCACTGACGCATGAGTTCATGAAACTCCTAGAGATGCTAAGCAGGGTTGTCCTCTTCACGCTCTCTAAATCTGGGCAAATAATCGCTCCATTCATCTGGAGAAGGGACATCATTAGGAAAACTAGGAATAACAGAAAAATTAAAAGGAGCAAACCTCCGAGCCAGAATTTTCTCCATATCGAACCAGTGGAGTCGCCAATTGATCCTCGAATCATGGAGTCGCCAGGTGAAAAATGGGAAGCTTCGAATGTGTCTGGTCTTTGTTCACCATCAAAGGACAGATCTTAATGTTGTCGTTACCCAAGGGAAATTCTCAAGCTGAGAAAGCAACTGTTGAAACCTTCTCGAGAAAGATCCTCGGGGTCAGCTTTCAGGTGCGCTAAAAATAGCTACAATTGAGACAGTGAAGTGGAAACGTTGGAGTCGCCACAGTGGATTCGACAGGTGCACAGTAGCAATCTTGTAGGGCTTTGATGTCTGATGCACCTTCAGAATCAGAGGCTCAATGTCGTTCTACCCAGGGAAAATCTTCAACTTCGTCCCTGGCAACGATGCCAGAAATGTTGGTGTTGAAGGTCACTCTTGGATTGCAACAGGAGCAGAGCCCAACGCCCATCAGTTTATGTCACGAATAAATTTAATGGGTGATCAAATGGGTAGAGACCCAGGAAGGTATCACTCTAACTCAGGGACCAGGCCTGGTATGTAAAGACAAAGGAGGTCTTGATCTAACTTCCGTCAATGAGTTGATTGTAAAATGAGAAGATGGAATACTTGGTGAGATGAGTGAGCAAGACTGCCTCGGGCATCAGGCCTTTCAACAACTTGAGGAAGAAAAGCTCAGAATACAAGATCCTCTTGGCTCTGAGCTTCGGGGAACTGAAGGGTGACTTGATCGGATCCTCCAATTCCAAATCATTCAGCGTTGAGAAAATACAAGAACTGAATAGAGACAATGCAACTATTACAATGATCCAACCTACATCATCCTATAACAACGCAACTTGATTGTATCCTCCAATTCTGATATGTTCTAACACAGTGTAAACAAAGAGATGGAAAGAAGCTGACATTCATAAGGCAAGAAGTCTCAAGTGCCAATACATAACCAGAGCAACCAGTGCTTCATCAAAACTTTACAATCGGGAGCCTCACTCAACCATCGATGCTTACAAAAATAGAAAAACTGAGTACATATACTCAGAAAAATTCGCCCAACAGAGGCGTGCTTGGACCTCCAAGGCATGGAATCCCTTCAATCAAACTCAAACGAAAATCCTTCGTTATACACCACCTTAACTCAGCATGGCTCTTTGCAGGGGAGGTAGTTGAAACATTAAAGGCTAAAATAGCATGTGCAGACTCCTCTGGTCAGATGAGAACTCGGCATGACTTCTTTGGAGAAACCCAGCGTATGGGACCATCTCAGGCAGAGTGCCTGTTGGAACCTCCATGCTTTGCATTTAATGAGTGAGCCGAGGTTTCAACTACCTCCATCCACCTTCATTTATTTTTGGCAAGGACCAAGATCGAGGTCGAGCTGAACTTGTCTTTGGAGAACGTGGTGATCCCTTCTGCAGCTAAACCTGACGCTTTATCCCTTTGCGCAGTTCTTTCTATCGCCCCCAAGTGACCACGGGCTGTGACCCTGTGCCTATCTTCAAAGGCGCTTTCGACACTTAGTGTCTTGCGACTGGGAGGAGGTTGCTCCTTGTGCTTCAAAGCTATGAAAGTCGAGGTGGCGACATAGCCTTATCGCGCACCACGCATCCCTCTGGATGGACGGTCCTAATCATCTCGGCAGTATTGTGGGCCTGGGTCCTGGACACCTTCGACACTTCGCGTCTCGCAGCTAGGAGGAGGCTGCTCCTTGTGCTTCGAAGCTACGAAAGGCGAGGTGGCGACATAGCCTTATCGTGCGCCACACGTCCCTCTGGATGGACGGTTCTGATCATCTCGACAATATTGTGGGCCCGGGTCTTAGACGCCTTCGGTACTTCATGTCTCGCGAATGGGAGGAGGTTTCTCCTTGTGCTTCAAAGCTACGAAAGGCGAGGTGGCGACATATCCTAATCGCGTTCCATGCGTCCCTCTCAAGCTCTAAAACTCATGCAACCCTGTGGCTCTGGCTTACCCGATGACTGACGATCTGCTCCATCGATTGATCCTCGCCGTTGAATACAGGAGTCGCTCGCCTGCTTGCATTTTCCACCCAAAATGGTTTTTTTGTGCGCTGCTTATTGCGCTCATGGCTGTGACCTTGGACTAGAACTCATTTGATGGGTTTTCAACCCCCATTTCTTTGCATTTTACATCAAGGGTCTGAAATCGGGGAAAAACACCTCACTTGCAAGAATTGGTGCTAACAGGTTCTACAAATGATTAACCATACACCTCAAGTTTGATAGGGGTATCATTCAACTCGTTAAGACTAAACTTCAAATTGATGCAAAAAATGAGGGTTTCAATAATTCTGGAACAGAGGGTTCGCAACGTGCGCTAGTGATGCAGAGTCAAAGAAAAAAGTTTGCAATGCTAAGTTATTTAGTGGAATAGGTGACTTGTTTGTAGAGGAGAAGATAAAGTGAGGTCAAGATAGCAGTATGGAATGATGGGAAGAATTTAGGGCATCATGGAAATGGATTCGAAAGTTGGCAGCAAAAGGGATTGAACAGTTCACAGCATAAACTCCTCTTTCAACCTTTGAACAATATGCAGATCATCAAGGAAAACCTAATACACCTGGGTTTGATGTTCGTGCTTTGTGAACCTAATTTGGTCTATTTGAGAGGCATCCAAACTTGAAGTCTCCTTCAGTTAATCCACAATGCCAATTTGTAGCACTAGTTTGTAGCACCAAGTTCAAAATCTAATAGCACGCTTCAAGGAAACTGTTAAAAATTTATGTGACATAATCCTTGAAAATCTAATTAAATGAAGACTTTGAAAACCAAAAAATTCCCCTTGACATGTTTCTTAGTTGCAATAATGAAAGGTAAGTGCATGAGGTACTCATAAGTATGCTGCGAACTTTCCTAGTGAGTTGGCAGCAAATACACCTGACCATTTCATGTGCTAACACCATGTATTGTCAAGTATTGTGGATGACAATGAGATGACGTGGATTTGAAAAATCTAAGTAGCCAAGTATTTGCATTAACTATCTAATCTAGATTCTCAATTGTACGTGTTGAGTTTTAATCACAACATTTATTCTCTGTAGCATTTTGCGAGGAAAAGATGGTCGCCTACTCACAAGTTTTTCAAAATAAGTGAGGGAGAGATGAGTATTGGAAGGGCGGGTTTTCTTTGCCAGATGCGAAGTGAACCAATAGCGAATTGAGGTTCGTGCGTGACAATCATCTCATGGCCTTGCTTGACAATATCGATAATATGGATAACAATGAAGAGACAAATGTTGTGAATGCGATTGAGGGAAAGATTAGGCTCAACAAGGCTATAAAGTCTCTAGAAGTTGAAATTGTATTGAAGGCATAAACAAATTATAAAATTGAGTTTACTGATGAGAAGGGAAGTGTTGATCAGATGGGTTTAGTTAAGAAAGGCGAAGCAACTGGGAGTGAAGAAAATTCTGAAGTGACCTCAGTATGTGATATGTTGGAATTTTGGTGACAAGGAATTCCCAAGATTAGGATTTTAGATCCTATAATTCAGTGTTGGTTGTAACTAATGAGACCAAATTAGAATATGGGTGAGAGCACATTCAATAGTCCATTCTTATGTAACTGTGTATTTCTATATATTCATTTTATCCCTGTAGAGGCTAAGTGTGAGATGAATGGGTGAGCTACTGTAATCTCCATGATCTAAATAATAAGACAACCGATACCTTTTCTTGGTGGATGTAGCCCAAATCTGGGGTGAACCATGTAAAATCTTCGTGTTTGCTAATCTGCCTGATTAATTGATTGTCTTATGTAAATTATGTTTTTCCGCATTTGCAATTTAACAAGTGGTATCAAAGCTCTAGTTGGAGATCTGTGGTAGAGACACACGAGGGTCCATGTGGGTCTTTGTTTTTTGTTTTGAGTGGAGGGTCCATGTCCGCACGTTTTGTGGTTGTTTAATTGACAGTCTTTACAGTCATTAAGAAGTCAATAGTTTTTGGAGTAGTAGTAGTCAATTTTTTGTTGTTGTATGACCCAATTCTGAGTGAGGAGAAACGTCGATCTGAAAGCATCGATCTCTAATCAGAGGAACAGCCTAAGCACATTGATTTTGGATCGTTGCGAGTCTCTCCTCTTAATATCAAATGCCACAATAATGTAATGCCACTTGCGCATTTTTTCTCTCTCTGGAATAGCCGCGGTCCAGCTCTGTGTAAGGGGGCGACAAAGTCGCGATCCATCATGGGTAGCGAATCTCTCCTTGTTCCAGTGGTGAGATCGACAAGGTCCAGTGGTGCTCGAGGGTGCGGGTCTCTCCTCTTAGAGGGCGTGATGACCTCTGTAGAATCGATATAGTAGTATTCGAGGGTGCAACAATTTCTAAAATCTGCGTAGCCCACTCATATTCAAAGGCTCATACGGGGAATTGAGAATGACGCACTGGCCTGTGGCGTGACGATTGAAGAGATGGCGAAAAATCAGAGCGCTAAATTTGGAATTAAGAAGTTCAATGGAAAGAACAATTTCGAGATTTGGAAGGTTAAGATGCACGATCTTCTCGAGCAACAAGGCGTGGTGAAGGCGTTTTTGGGAAAATCAAAGAAACCCGCGACCATAATAGATGAAGATTGGGATGAAATTGATGCGAGAGAACTGAGTGCCATACGCCTATGTTTGGTCGATGATGTTTTGTTCAACATTGTTGCGGAGAAGACAACAACCGGTTTGTGGAAGAAGCTGGAAAGCCTATATATGACGAAATCCTTGACGAAAAAGATCTTCCTGAAAAGGAAATTGTATAGTTTGCACATGAAGGAAGGTACAAAAATAGTTGATCATTTAAATACTTTTAATACCCTCTTAGTTCAGTTGACTAGCATGGGAGTAAAATTCGATTCTGAAGACAAGGCAATTACATTATTGTGTTATTTGCTCACATCATGGGATCACTTTGTTACCTCTATTAGTTTCAACACAACATAAAGTATTGAGTTTGATGTTATTGTTAGAGCACTACTGTCTGAGGAAAGAAGGAAGAAAACCAATTCAGAAACATCTACATCTAAGGCGATGATGGTTAGAGGTAGACCTAAAGAAAGAGGATAGGGTCAGATGGATTTCTCTCGGTCAAATTTGAAGAGCAAAAAGAGAAAGCTTAAGTGTTTGTTTTGTGGCAAATCGGGACACCTGAATAAGGACTGTTGGAAGCGACAACAAGCCTCCAAAGATGACCCTCCAAAAGAAATGAAGGAAGCAAACACAACTGAAACAAGTTCAACAACAGGTTCATGTATGACTGATGAAGTTTTATCAATTAGTACCAGTTCAGGTCATGATAAATAGTGGTTATTAGATTCCGCTGCTTCAAATCGCATGTGTCTTCATAGAAACTGGTACGTTACTTACCAGTCTATAGATTATGGAATAGTTTACATGGGAAATGATATCTCATGTAAAGTTGTGGGAATTGGTAGCATTCGAATTAAGATGTTTGATGGAACTGTTAAAATACTAATTGATGTGAGACATGTACCTGAGCTTAGGAAGAACCTAATTTCTTTGGGAGTCTTAGACACTAGAGGATATAAGAGTATTGTTCAAGGTGGAGTTACAAAGGTCTACAAAGGAATCCTACTAGTTATGAAAGCGAAGAAAATTGGTAACCTGTTTCTATTAGAAGGAAGAACTGAGTCAGATCATGCGACAACAGAATCTGAGAATGATAGTGATTATGTTTGACTGTGGTATCAACGGTTGGGCCATATGAGGGAACAAGGATTGAAGGTATAATTTGATCGCAAGTTACTTCCCAGTCTAAAGTCTTTAAAGTTAGATTTATGCAAGCACTGTATTTATGGAAAATAGAATAGGGAGAAATTTAAAACTGGAAGATACACTAGTGAGGGAATCCTTGACTGTATCCTCTCTGATGTTTGGGGACCATCCACTACTAATTCGTATGGAGGATCATCATATTTTGTAACTTTTATAGATGATTTCTCTAGGAAGGTCTGGATCTATATGTTGAAAAGAAAGGTTGATGTATTTATTGTTTTCAAGCAGTTTAGAGCTTTGGTAGAAAAGAGCACTGGTAGGTCCATTAAATGTTTAAGAACTGATAATGGTGGTGAATTTATGTCAATGGAATTTGAGAACTATTGAAAGGAGTTTGGGATTGATAGGCATAAAACCACTGCCTATACTCCTCAACAAAACAGAGTTGTTGAACACATGAACATAACTCTTCTAGAGAGAGCAATGAGTATGCTAAGTAATGCCAACTTGCAGCAGGAACTGTGGGCAGAAGCAGTAACTACATATTTTTATCTAGTGAATCGATCACCATCAACAACAATAGAGTGCAAGATTCCTGAAGAGGTACGGAAAGGTCACCCTTGTAATTATTCTAATCTTAAAGTTTTTGGTTGTGAAGGCTATGCTCTAATTCTGAAACATCCGCATTCTAAATTAGATCCAAAATTAAAAAAGGCTTATCTTTGTTGGATATGATGATGGAATTAAGGGGTACATGTTTTGGGATCCTGCTTCCCATACGATCACCATTAACAGAGATGTAATATTTAATGAATCATCTCTCATCAAATCAGATGTAGATGTTCAAATGAAACGGGAAGAAGTACCTAAGTATCAATAGATTTAGTTTGAAACCAGTTTAAATACAGATGAAAGTGAACATGAACAAGTTTATGAAGATGTTCATGAAGAGTTTCCTGTAGAGGAAGACATGGTTGATGAAAACAATCAACATAATGTGGATGAGCCACAAACTTCCCTAAGAAGGTCTACGTGGGTCAGAAATCCTCCAAGAAGGTATGATGATTTTGTTTCATCGATTTTTTAAGTACTAATTATGATGAAACTTCTTGCTATCAGAAAGCTGTGAAGGGTTCTAACAATGATAAATGGAAAGAAGCAATGAAGGATGAAATGAAGGAATTAGAGAGGAATGCCACATGGGACATGGTAGAACTTCCAAGAGACAAAAAAACTGTAGGTTGCAAGTGGGTCTACAAGTTGAAGAAGGGTGTTGATGATAAGGTAGAAAGGTACAAAGCAAGGCCGGTTGAGAAAGGATATTCTCAGAAAAAGGAATTGACTTTCATGAGATTTTTTCACCAGTTGTTAAGTCTGTTTCAATTTGAATTGTGTTAGCGTTAGTTTCATTATTTGATTTGGAGTTGGAGCAGTTAGATGTTAAAACTGCCTTCTTACATGGAGATTTGGATGAGGAAATTTACATGGAACAACCTGAAGGGTTCGTTCAGAATCGCAGTAAAAAATTTGTTTGCAGGCTCAAGAAATCATTGTATGGTCTAAGGCAGTCGCCCAAACAATGGTACAAGAAATTTGACTCTTTCATGATGAGCCATAATTATACAAGGAGTGAGTATGATCATTGTGTCTACTTTAAGAAATTGAATAATGGCATATTCATTATCTTAGTATTGTATGTTGACGATATGCTTTTAGCAAACAAAAGCATAATTGAGATCAACAGGTTAAAGGCTCAGATGGCTAAGACATTCGATATGAAATATCTATGAGCAACAAGGCATATTTTGGGCATGGATATATTCAGAGACAGGAGGAATGGTAAGCTTTGATTGTCACAACAGAAGTATGCTGAGAAGATACTTTCGGGGTTTGGTATGAAAGATGTGAAACTAGTTTTAGTACCTTTGGCTTCCCATTTTAAGCTTTCTTCAAGTTTATGTCCTAGTACAAAAGAAGAAAATGAATATATGTCTCGAATACCGTACATGCTAATGAAGTAGGAAGTTTAATGTATGCGATGGTTAGTACAAGACCAAACATTTCACATGCAGTTGGGGTTGTCAACAAATATATGGAAAATCTAGGTAAAGAGCATTGGGCAACAATGAAATGGGTACTTCGGTATCTGATGGGCAACAATGAAATGGGTGTTTTGATATCTGAGGGGCACAAGTGATCACTGTATCACCTATAATGGTGGTCGTGAGTTAGTTTGTGGATATGTTGATTCTGATTTTGCAGGTGATTTGGACAAGAGAAGGTCAACTTCAGGATATGTCTTTACTCTTGCAGGTGGAGCTATTAGTTGGATGTCAAAGCTGCAGAACATTGTTTCTTTATCCACTACATAAGAAGAATACATAGCTGCTTCACATGCTTGCAAAGAGGCGGTTTGGTTGGTGAGTTTGGAAGGAAGCAGGACAAAGTAAAACTACTTTGTGATAGTCAAAGCGTTATTCACTTGGCTAAGAATCCAGCCTACCACAGTAAAAAAAACATATTCCTATTAAGTACCATTTTGTAAGACAGGTCGTCGATGAACGTGGAGTATCTCTTGAAAAAGTTCATACAAAAGAGAACTGTGCAGACATGTTCACAAAAACAATACTTTTAAAGAAGCTATGATGGTGCTTGGCTTCTCTTGGCTTGCAGAAAAGGCGATGAACAAAAGGAAGGAGCAAGGTATTAGGTTAATTGTTGTCAAGGTGGAGATTGTTGGAATTTTGGTGACAACGAATTCCCATGATTGGGATTTTAGATCCTATAATTCAATGTTGGTTGTAACTAATGAGACCAAATTAGAATATGGGTGATAGCGCATTCAATATTCAGTTCTTATGTAACTATGTATTTCTATATATTCATTTTATGCCCATAGAGGTTGAGTGTGAGATGAATGGGTGAGCTACTGTAATCTCCATGATCTGAATAATAAGACAACCAATACCTTTGCTTGGTGGATGTAGCCCAAATATAGGGTGAACCACGTGATCTGAATAATAAGACAACCGATACCTTTACTTGGTGGACATAGCCCAAATCTGGGGTGAACCACGTAAAATCTTTGTGTTTGTTAATATGCCTGATTGATTGATTGTCTTATATAAATCGTGTTTTTCCGCATTTGCAATTTAACATGATATAGGAGGTCACTTGTCGTATTACGACGATGTTAGCATAGATCGTGGTTTCTTCGTAGACCATATTTTTCCGAACGATCTAGRAATCATCGTCAACTATACCCATAGAGATTCAATGGCCAATATTATGTATTCATGTGCCATGCATGGSAATTCTGAGACTACGGAGGTTTTCTATGGGTCTCTTTGGGAGGATGATATTTGTCTGTTGAATGAACATCCAATCATTCAAAATGATATTGAATCGCCACAGCAACGAGAAGGTGGATTGGTTGTCACTGAAGCCGAGTTTGATGACGTTTGGAACAATATAAGACCAATCGAATATGTGGCCGACGATAARGAAGGACTGTAATGTATATATTGGGAAGAAAATTTGCCTGGTTTTTTATGTAAAAAATATACTCAGAGCCGAGACTGGCTTTATTTCCTCGCCTCCTGTAACATGCCACTCAAAATTCTCTAACTGTTTGCGCACGGCTAGCAGCATGGAGTTAGGGGTCGAATCCCATGTGGATCGGAAACAACGCAAGTACCGGTGTTTAGAAAGTAAAGATCATGAGTAGACCTGCGTTTTTCATAGGATTGGATAGTGAAATTTGTATGGCTGGACTAACATTTCGATGGATATGATAAGATAGCAGAGACTAGGGTCCACTTGTTTGCACGGTGCGACGCTCTCTCTAGAGGAAAGAAACTTCAACGCCATACTGTCCCATGTTCGGTTTCGAAATCCGAAAACTTGAAAATTATTGATATGTTATAGAATTCATTGTTGTAGTCAGAAAATTATTAGACTTGTCTAACCTGATAAATTGTGACGAGAGAAATGCAGAGAAAGAATAGAACAGAAAAGCATATTAGAATGTAAGAACTGAAGAGATTACATCTGAAGCTATTACAATAACGGAAATAGCTGAGCTAAATAGGCTCAAGCAAGACAAAAATTGAAAGTACAAATGTCCAGTACAGCTGTACAGTCAGACTGTTGAGGGTACAATATATTTAACACTCCCTCTTAGACTCAATAGTTACAATCATCAGCACTCACTATGCCTAAGTGTTGTCTCTGAAAATCAAAAACTGATTTTCCTAGTGGCTTTGTAAAAATATCATCAAGCTGATCTCTAGAACCACAAAATTGTAGTGCAATATCCCCATTATTGACTAACTCGCGTATGAAATGAAACCGAGTGTCAATGTGTTTACTTTTCTTGTGAAACACATGGTTCTTGGATAAAGCAATCGCTGAAGTATTGTCACAGAATATAGGAGTTGGTTCCTTTTCTGTATGTGACATATCTCTCAATAATCTTCTCAGCCATACAGTTTGACAAGATGCTGAGGTTGACAAGATGCTGAGGTAGTTGCGACATACTCTTCCTCTGCAGAAGATATTGAAACAATTGGCTGCTTCTTTGATGCCCATGAGATTAGGTTCGTGCCCAGTTGAAAAACATGTCCAAATGTGCTTTTCCTATCATCTAGACTGCCTGCAAAATCACTATCTGTGTAACCAGAAAGTTGATTACAATCAGATTTAGTGTATCATAAGCCAAAATGTAGTGTTCCTGCTACATATCTCAAAATTCGTTTTGCCATTTTCCAGTGCAAATCCTTGGGTGATTCCATGAATCTGGAAACAAGGCTTGCTGCATACATGATGTCAGGCCTAGTTGCTGTAAGATACAACAAACTGCCTACTAAAATTTTGTATAAAGTAGAGTCCACTATAGGACCTTCATCATTTTTGCTCAATTTTGTGCCTAATGGTATGGGGGTTTCCGCTGGATTGCATCCTTCCATGCGAAATCTTTTGAGGATGTCTGCTGCATACTTTTGCTGACAGACAAAAATGCCTTTGGCTGATTGATGAACCTCAATCCCTAAAAAATATTTCATTATGCCAAGATCTGTCATCTCAAACTTAGATTGCATGGCATGTTTAAAATCTGTTAACTCAAGATTTCCTGTATAGATCATGCCATCAACATATAAACATACAATTAGAATTTTATCGTGCTGATCTGTTTTGGTGTAAAGAGTTGGCTCATTTTGACTTCTACTGAAGCCACTTTTGATCAGATAAGTGTCAATTCTGTTGTACCAAGCTCTTGGAGCTTGCTTTAAACCATACAAGACTTTCTTCAACCGATATACTTTGGCTGGGTGCTCTTGGACTTCAAATCCAGGTGGTTGATCAACATATACTTCTTCTTCTAAAAAACCATTTACGAATGCTGACTTGACATCCCTTTGGTATACTTGCCATTTGTGTTGTGCTGCTATGGACAATAGAGTTTTGACAGTGTCTAACCTTGCTGCTGGAGCAAAAGTTTCACCATAATCAGTACCTGGTTGTTGTGAGAATCCTTGGGCAACAAGTCTTGCCTTGTGCTTTTCAATTTGCCCTTTTTCATTGAGTTTAGTTTTGTAAACCCACTTGACACCAATACTCTTCTTGTGTCTTGGCAAATCAACAAGATCCCATGTCTTGTTCTTCTCAATGGAGTCAATTTCTTGGTTCATGGCTTGAACCCAATGTGGCTCCTTAGATGCTTCCTTAAAAGATGTAGGTTGACATGACATTAAAGTAAAAAGGTTATGTTGTTCAAAGTAATCCAACTGCTGATGGATTTCTCTCAAACTTCGAGTTATTTGATTTTGTGGTTCAGAGAATGATTCTCTGCTGGAAGTTGAGTTATCCTGTGAGTTATCTGGTTGTCCTTGTACCTGTAGTCTTGGAAGAATAGTTTGAGGTACTTGCTATCCTGAATTTTCTGTGTTTTCAGAACTTGGTAGCAATGGATTTTGACTGTCCATTTGCTGATTTTTTGAATCATTCCAGAATTGATTTTCCAGAAATTTTACATCTCTGCTGAGAATTAATTTCTTGGTGATTGGATTGTAAAGCCTATAAGCTTTAGATGTTTCACTATATCCAATGAAAATACATTTCTCACTTCTGTCATCAAGTTTCTTCCTTAATTCGGAAGGAATGTGAGCGTATGCTATGCATCCAAATGTCCTTAGATGAGCTACATTGAGCTTTGTCCCACTCCATGCTTCCTGGGGAACTTTCATCTTTAGACTTGTGGTTGGAGATATGTTCAAGAGATAAACTGAGCATGCTATTGCTTCAGCCCAAAAAGTATTTGACAAACTTTTCTCTTTGAGAAGTGTTCTTGCCATATTCATTATGGTCTGATTTTTCCTTTCAGCCACTCCATTTTGCTGTGGAGTATATCGGGGTGTTGTTTGCACGATGATGCCTTGAGATTTGCAGTAATTTGGAAATTATCTGGAGCTGTATTCTCCTCCTCCATCTAACCTGAGTGCTTTGAGATATTTGCCACTTTGTTTTTCAGCTTCTGCATTGAATTCTTTGAATTTTGCAAAAGTTTCAGACTTGTGTCTGAGAAAATAGATCCATATTTTTCTGTTGAAATCATCAATAAACGTTAGAAAGTAAAAACTACCACTTATTGACTCTGTTTTCATTGGTCCACATAGGTTAGTGTGAACAAGTTCAAGATGTTGTTTGGCTTGATTTGATGACTGTGGAAAACTAGTTCTCTTATGTTTTCCAATTATGCAAGACTCACATGGGGGAATTTTCTCTTTAACGATAGGAAGTCCTTTGACCATGGAGTTCTTCTGAAGAAGACTTAGACTCTGAAATGGTATATGTCCAAATCTAGTATGCCAAACCATTGTTTCATTCAGGGTTGATGCACTCTGTGCATATGGTTGACTCAGATTTGCAGTTCTGAGGGTAAGGGGAAACATCCTGTTTGGGGTCATATGGATTTCAGAAATCAATTTTCTGCTTGGGAGTTTGTCATATATCTTACAAGATATTCCCTCAAAAAGTACTTTATATCCTTTTTC
This sequence comes from Picea glauca, assembly GCA_000966675.3. Classification (NCBI taxonomy): domain Eukaryota; kingdom Viridiplantae; phylum Streptophyta; class Pinopsida; order Pinales; family Pinaceae; genus Picea; species Picea glauca. Next base: position 159,101 of record JZKD02S2360997.1, on the reverse strand, counting down.
AATGAGCTGTCCTACACTTAACAAATTATGTTTCAAATCTGGAACATGATAGACATTGTTTATGTCTTTCTTTACATTCTGTTTAGTAAGAATAGGAACAGTTCCTTTTCCTTGAACTTTGACTAAATAATCATTTCCTAGTGTAATATCAGATGAGATTGAAGAATCAATGCATGAAAGTAATTCTTTGTTACCTGTTATGTGATTGCTGCATCCACTGTCCAGCAACCATAGATCTTTAGGTTGTTCTTCAGTCTTGTGGCATGAGAGAAACATACCTCTTGAGGTATCTTCCGTTTGATTTGACACATGTGATCTGCCTGAGAGCTGATCTGCTTGCTTCTTCCTACATTCAGATTCATAGTGCCCATACTTCTTGCAGTAATAACATTGTATGCTTGATTTTTCATTTTACCTTCTCCCTCTGCCTCTTTGAGGATGGAAATTATGATGTTGATTTTGTTGCTAATTTCTTTGACCTTGGAAATTTTGATTCGGTTGTTGTTGTCTGTTACCTCTATTGTAGTGAGGATTACTTTGATTGTTCCCTCTTCCTTGGTGACCTCTGCTTCTTCCTCTGCCTCTCCCTTTGCTAAAGGAGAATTGAGTTTTGAAATCATTTGAGATTGACTCATCTGTGAGATGTAGTCTGGTCTCATGTGTCACCAGAGAGCCCATTAATTCATCTGTTGAAAATCTTGACAGATCCTTGGATTCAAGGATTGCTGTTACAACCATTTCGAATTTCTTGGGTAAACTTCTGAGAATTTTCTCAACAATTCATTGATCAGTGATGGTTTCGCCAGTCAATCTGATCTGGTTCACGATTCCCATGACTCTGGTCATGAACTGATCCACATTTTCGGACTCTGTCATTCTTAAAGTCTCGAATTGTGTCCTCAAGGTCTACAGTTTGACTGTTTTGACCCTGTCATTTCCTTGATAGGAAGATTTGAGGATGTCCCAGGCCTGTTTGGAAGTACCAGCGCCTATGATTTTTGAAAAAATCGAATCATCTACAGAATTCTAAATCCAGAATTTCACTTTATTTTCTTTGTTCCTCAATGTTTCCTGAGCAATTCTCTGCGCATTTGTCATGGCAGAAAGGGCGGCTGGATCTGGTTCCACATATCCGAGATGCACTGGTTCCCAACACTCTTGTGCTTGCAAGAACGAACTCATTCGAAGAGACCAAAACTCGTAATTCTTTCCCAGAAGAATCAGCCCCTGAGTTGGTCCTAAATTGCTAGACGACGCCATGATTTTGAAATTTAAATTTTTTTTTTTTTTTTGCAGAAGTATAGAGGAAAGTTTTGTATTTACCTCCGATCGTCAAAACGCCGATTTGTCGATGGTTGATGGGATCTTATCGGGCTTGAATTGGCCCTTAGTCTCCTTGCAATGTGACTACACGCCTTACTTTTAAAGCCCTACGGGCTTTTCCCATTTTTTGCCTTTCAAAATGCTGAAACGCGAAAAATCGCCTTTGGACAATTCAACGGTCTAGATCTTCCTTTGATATGACGGTCCAGATCTTATCGGGATATCGCGAATCGGGACTTCGCGAGTTCTGATGATGAGCTCTTCCTCCTCGTTTCCCCGATATCCGAGTTGCCGAAATAGTGAAATGATTTCAAAGATCAATGATCCTCGTTGATTTGAGGTCAACGACCCAGATTATGTCGGATATTCGCGTATCGCGATTTCGCCACTTAAACGCGCAACCTCTTGGTCTCTCGACTCTCGAAAAACAGATTCTCGAAATGTCGATGACCTTTTCTTGTCGGGACTTTTCCCGAGTCCTCGGATTGCTGCCACGCGTCCCAGGAGATGGACGGTCGTGATCTCTCCTCGCGATTTCGCGATTTGATGTGTCCCGGACGTCTCGTCTCCAGGATCCGCGAAACGTCGAATGACGATGCGCCGATTGACTCTCTCGATCTCGTCCACGTGTCTCCTCAAGATGGACGACTGTGATTGTTTACGGGGTTTTCACCACAAAGAAACCCGATCTCTTGTCCTCGGGATTCACGATTTGCTGAATCCCGATATGCCGATGGCGCTTTCCTTTTCAGAATTTTCCCGAGCCCTTGGATTTACGCCATGCGTCCTCATAGGACGGTCCTGATTCAACCTCGGGATATCGCAACTTGCAATGCTCCGTTGACACAATGTCTCTGTCAACTTGAAACCCCGAATGCCGAAACGATGACGGGTTCTTCGATGTCCGCCGCTTGTCCGAACAAAAGAACAGCTGAGATCTTATCGCTTTTTCGCGTATCGCTATTTCACGAGTTTTGAAGTCATGTTGCAATGGTCTTTCAAAACCATGAACTCCGAAATGCCGATTTGATGATGCGTTGATCTGCTGCCACCTGTCCTCTAAGATGGATGGTCCACAAGTCCTCTCGGGATTTCGCGATATCGCGTATCGGAGTTTTGGAGTGAAAGCCTTTGCTCGTCCAACTCCTGATTCGCGATGTGGCAATGAGAAAAGATCGACGACTCACGATCTTTCTCGATCCAACGGTCCAGAATGACTCGTGATTTCGCAGATCGTGAATTCTCACGGCTGCATCTGACCTTTATGATGACAAGCGTCTCCTACGCCCGTCCACAGGATCGTTCTCAAATCCCCTTTCTGTGAGCCGAATTGGCTCTTTGGATTCCCAAGTGGAATCCCCGTCAAACATGACCTAATCCACAGGTCCTTTCTTTTACCTCCTCGGCCTTTTGCACCTGGCCGTGGCCCTTTCCCCACGGGAAAATCAGTTATCGGACTTCGGGGTCTCGGGGTTCTCAGCGTCGAGAGTCACAGACCTCTCAAATCCCCGATCACCGATGAGCCCGTTCTCCTCGCGCTAGCCCCTACCGGATACGCAATGGTCCATGTGACCGCGCTCACAAGACCGCAGCCTTATGACTTCCCATCGGGAATTCGGGGTTTGCGACATCAATCTGTACACATCCATGGAACTCCCGATCCTCCGATCCCCGATGTGCTTCAGCCCTCCAAGCTAAGCCCTGGTCAAGGTGACCACAAATTCCGGGACCCTAGTCCTTATCCCCACCTTATCAGGGTTTCGGGGTTCGCGATTCCAGAATGCGCGAACACCGCATCCACGGGATTCCCGATTCTCCGAATCCCGACGCGCCTTCCTTGTCGACTCTTCTAGCTCAGCCCCTGGTCCATACGACCATCACCCATGACCGCAGCCTTACCCCGTCGGGGTTTCGAGGTTCGCGAGTTCGCAATGAATGAACTCCTTACTCCCGGGATCTCTGATATCTCGATAGCCAATGTGGGATGCCACCTGTCCTCCTCGCCGACTCCTCTGGGGTCCACCTCCGTTACAATCGGGCAATCGCGTATCGTGATTTCGCGATTTAAACTGTCAATATTCACGGGGCTTGTGAAACTCCGATTCCCGATTCTCGGTGGACGACCTCCTATCGATCCTTCCTCCGATGGTACCGATTTCCACCACGTGCCCTCTGCCAATCGGACGGCCATATCCTCGTCGGGATTTCAAGACTTTCAACGTCCCGATTCTCTCGACCTCAGGATTCCCGATTTCCCGAGTGATGATATCCCGATGACTCCACCTCTTGTTGGGATTTCTCCTCTACGGTTCACGAAGGCTTAACCTCTGTGCAACATCTGCAGATCCGATGGCTGTCGTAATTTCTGCTCAGATCTAACGGCCCAGACCTTTTCTTCTGTGTGCTCCTCCTCCCGAGGCTAAACTGTGCGCAATTCCTCCCGACTCAATGGCTTACGGGATTTTCGAGTGAGATCCGACGACTGTTGGTCTCCTCCTTCTATAGGTTCCCCCTGAGCTCCTCCTGGACGTAGAAAATCAACGGTCCAGATTCCTTCTCTTTCCAATCTGATGGCAACTATGCTCCCTCGAGCTTCTGCACTTCCTTCTCAGCACTTGGAAGAAATTCAATTCCTTCCAGGCCTCAACCTTTATCTTCTTTTCCCATGGGCTCCTGCCCCTTGAGCTTCACTGCGCGTGTACAAACGCTTACTCCTCCTGAGTTTTTCTTCTCCTTTTGAATCCTCAAAGGATTCTTCAACTTCCGTGCCACTTGCAGAGTCTCTCACACGTAAAGTACTATCCCTTCTGAGCTTCAACGAACACTCAGATCCCTTGAGGGATTTTGTTTTTCCTTCCTTCTCCCTCAAATGGAGAATAAAATGCCTTCCTGGCTCTCTGCTCAAGCAACCTCTTGCTGAGTCTTTCTGGGTGTTCAGCAACCTAGTGAAGATCCTTCAGTGGATTCTCCCTTCAAGTAGTAGAACTCAAAGAGTTATCTTCTCCTTTGTCTGTTCCTTTCTGCACACTTTCTCGTTGCCCTCCTGGCGGAGTATCTTCTCCCAGAACATCCGACAGTTCTGTCCTTCACTGTGCACCTATGCACTTCCCTCGATGCCCATCTGGCAGAGCTCCCAGAATCCTCAGTGATTCTGTTCCTCCTTCAAACTCTCAGCAGAGTTCTTCCTCCAACACCTCGTGCTTACACTCAATGCCCACCTGGTAGAGCTCCACAGAACTTACAACAAAGTTCTGTCTGCAATTGTGTTTCAGCTACACAACCTTGCCTCTTGAGGTGTTCAGTAACCTCACAGGTCTTCTTCCTGAGTTGTTGATCTCAGTCCTATGCCCCAGCACGTCTTCGTCTGACTCTTACAGAGTTCAGAAGTGCATCCTCTGTGCACGGCTCTCAGAACCTCAGCGTTCTGTCACACCCTCCTGGTATGAAGCCTCAAAGACCCTTCAACCTGAAATCACACCAACTCCTGCAGAATGCATAAACAATCATACATTCACAACATACATAGGGAACACACACAGACATCCATATACACAGAATATGCAGGAAAAACTGTTGTTTGTATTAAAAATGGCAAAATGCCTGTATCTTTACAATGGTGTTCCTGAGCTCTCTCTCTCTCTAGATCCTCTACAACCATGCTAACTCCACTTACTCAAAATGAGATCTAAAATCTCTTTTTACCTGAGGTGCTCAATTGAGCGCTTCCCTCCAGGATTTCACCTAATCTAATAAATTACAATCAATGGCTGTCTAGTCTTCTATCCAGAACTAGATCCCAGCCGATCTACAATAAAGGCCGATCCTATCTAACGCCTGCTCAAAGGCACGGCTCCCCTGGCTCAACAACCTAAGCACATTTAATTACATTCATTTCAAATTCAAATGAGGCTGCGCCTCTCTTTTAGCATTTGAATGCATGCGCACTGACGTGGTTGGATGGCTGGCTGGCTGACATGGAGAGATTCTCCTGCATCACTTTACAACTTGCGAGTCACGAAATGCCGAGATCTCGCCACGTGTTTCTTGATGGACGGTCCAGATGATGTTGGGATTTCACAAGTCAAAAATTCTCCGGTGCACTCTAAACGACTAAACGTCATGCCCCTGCTTGCTGATCTAACGAATGTCGGGCCTTTGCGCAAGATCTGATGGCTGAAATGATTTTGCCTTTTCCGTGCTCTCCTCGTCCCTTTTGAACTGGTTTCCCGCTTCGTATCCATTCTCAGGACGAATCTCGCAGCCTTAATGGCTGATCTTTGCACCTGAGACGCATTCTTTACTCCTATGGAAGAAAGATTCGTGAATCTTTCAAAGATTTGAAAGAAATTCACGAGTTCTTCGTTCTCTCCTACAATCTTTAACAGATTTGAGCGAATTTCGAAAATATTTAAATGATGCTGCCTTTTGCAGCAATCTTTAACGATTCAAAATGAATTCTTCAAGTTCTTTGAACGTTTTTCCGTTCTATAGCTCTCATTCGTCAATCTTTGATGATTCTTGAAAAGATTACAAGAATCTTTAATGCTTCTTCTTTTGCACTCTCTTCTTCCTCGTTCTTTCGAGTGTAGTACGCTCTGCAACCTCTGCAAGCTTCCTACGCTGATCTTTGAGCGTATGATGGTTTGCTTCCTCGTGGAATTTTCCTGCGAGGATGATTCGAGAGTATGACGAACAACTCTCCAATCCTTGTGAAAAAGATTGTGTTAAATGCTTCTCGAGATCCATGTAAGCTCTGTGATGTGAGGATCGTGTTGCTCTCCGGACTGTGTGAAGAGGCTTACAGCTGAAGCTCTGATACCATGATAAATTGTGAGGAGAGAAATGCAGAGAAAGAATAGAATAGAAAATTATATTAGAATGTAAGAAGAACTGAAGAGATTACATATGAAGCTATTACAATGAGGGAAATAGCTGAGCTAAATAGGCTCAAGCAAGACAAAAATAGAAAGTATAACTATCCAGTACAACTGACAATGTACAGTCAGACTGTTGAGGGTACAATATATTTAACATAACCTAGGTCCTAAACACCTCTATTATTTTCTTACTTCATCATCTCTATTAAATTTTCCTACTTTATCTAACTCTCACTTCGACCCTTGATCATGGTTTACACCAAATCTTAACCACGATCAAGTTAAGACTTTGTTCAAAAATACCCGATATAAAATTGTACGCATCCAATTATCATGTTGTGTGAAAATATATAAAAATCCAGATAAAGGTCATTAATTTGACAAAAATATTTTCGCACACATGCCAACTGGTTAGAATCCCTTAGTTAAGATGTTTGCGGATAATACACTCTTTGCTTTGCTTGCGGTATATAATTGGCATTACTTGTACACTCGATGTTGTGGGATGTAGTTGGCCAACCTTATTGTAATTGACATTTGTTTGATGTTTCAATATTAGTCTCCCTACATGCCAATGATGGATTATAAAACGCGTGTAGTGGTAGCCTCTTCTCTCTTGGTGATGGTTCCAAAACATGTGTAGGTTAAATTATTAATGTAGATGAAACGTGAAACGTAGATAATACATAATACATGGATCCATGATTATGTATCATGAATTGGCGTTATCAACATTAAAGGGAATATTTGCTGTAAGTTAAATCTTTGAAATGATTTCTTATTAGTACATATCAGATCTTCGTCTATATTTGTTGTATTTGTTGGATCATAGGTAAATTTGACCAAATATTTGTGGAATTGGCTTGACTCGCGGATGTATTTGAACTCCGACTTGTATACATTTATATCCTTTTGAATATAATGAGCAATTTTTTCTCGTGGAAAAAACATTAAAGGGAATATGCCCACATGGTTATGAGTAGCTCGAGAAGCCGTGATTGATATTCTTTATATTTTATTTTAACCTCGCAAGTGCGCATTCACACTCTCACACAATAGGTCCTAGTTATCAAAACATATAGGGGTTGTCTATTTTCACCCAAATTTATATCATCAAACTTAGATTAAAAATGTCAAACATTGAGGGGTCGTTTATTTCCACCCAAATTTATATTGTCAAATTTACATTAAAAAAATTGTTTAAATAATCTCTCAATGTTCTGATAATGAGTACATTGGTTTTTTCAACAGGGTTATTACTAATGTGAATGTATTTAATACATTTTAAAATTCTACACACAATTTTAATCCAATTGTTTTTCTAACATTATGATAAAGTATAAAAACCTATATACTCAAACAAACTTAATCATCCAAATCTATAGTTTCAACAATTTATCATCAAATTTCAAACAAAATTATTATGAAAATATATTAAGAAAAATAGCATTTCAATTACCATTAAAACAAGGACCTAAACCTCTCGTAAATAAAAACCAACTTATTAGTCCCTGCCGAAAGGCCTGGACTATAGCAATGAGTTAGTCGTTTATTAACTAGTTATGTAGTTGACTTTTAATTTTTTTTGGATTGGTAATGTTTAACATAGGAAAATCTGGAAAATAATTTTTATTGGAATTAAAATAAATCGAAAACCATTTTTATCTTCAATCTTATTGGACTTCAACTTTGAAGTCTTAATGCCATCCCTGCATTAATAATCACAACTACTCGCATTAATGTTAGTGCGTTGTAACCGACTGTAGTATTAATGTTAGTCCCGTATAGCTGTCAACACCGACTGTAGCTTTCCTCGAGTGTGAACCTACCACACAGATCAAAGAGATGTTAGGAGGCGGGGATTTGACATCCATTCATTCATCAATGGCGATTGGTACGAGTTTCTGGTGGTATTGTAAATTTTCTGCGAAAAATTGCAGTTTATTTCAGTGGCCGAAGTTTGCAAAATTCTATGGTTTAATCTCAGATTTTATTTGTGGGTTTTGTTTTGCAGGTCCAACAAGATGCTATCGTCAGATAAAGAACAAACCCTACCGAAATCTCGATATTGTCGTGGTGTTCCGGATTCCAAAATCCGCATATACGATGTCAGTGCGAAGAAGAGACTGGCTGATGAGTTTGTTTTCTGCGTCCACCTAGTGAGTTGGAAGAAGGAAAATGTAACGAGCGAAGCGTTGTAAGCGGCTTGTATTGCCTGCAACAAGTACATGTCTAAGTTCGCTAGAAAGGATGCCTTTCACCTACGAGTTCATGTTCATCCATTCCATGTCCTCCGTATTAACAAGATGCTTTCATGCGCCGGAGCCAATAGGTGAGTTCAAGAAACTAATCTCAATCTCTGGTATTTTTTGTTGATCATGTCTGTAATCCCCCGAATTGGGTTTTCTTTGTAGAACCCTAAGGGGTATGGAGTTTAAACCTCTCACCTTACTGTGTGGAGTTTTATTTTGTTAAAGTCTGAAACCCTAGGTAACTTTTTTTTATTGATCTAAAGTCTGAAATCCTCGGGTTTCTTCCGTCTACCTATTTGTGTGGAAAAAACCCTAGGGCTTCTCTATTGAATATATCATTTGATTTTAATAGTTATTTTTATTGTTTGGTTTAAGTTATTTCCCATCGAATACTTGATTTCGGATTCAGATTTGGTTTAGGTCTGGGATTAGTCCTCTCAGATTTATATATTTCCCTATAGATTAAGGGTTGATAGGAATATGGATGTATATTGCAGCCTGCTAAAAAGCCCTATTTTTTGTTGTCCAGCTCTTGGTGGCCTTAGATGAAGACACATTACGGTAAGGAATCTCTTGGTTTTTATTTTTCTTATGTCTAAAACCTAAGGGCTAGGTATTCTTTGTTGACCCTAGAAGGGTCGAGTGAATTAATCATCAACCCTACTGTCTGGATTTTAAACCTCCAACCCTACCGTCTGGAGGTTTATTCTGTTAAAGTGTGAAACCCTAGGTGACTTTTTTGCTATTTCTTTATTCTGTTAGTCTGAAACCCTAAGTCACATTCCTCATGCAAGAAGGCAACCTCCCAATAACTATCTGCTCCCATAATAGTAGAGGTGGACCTTTATAAATATGTTCCATGTTATCCTTTTGCTAATTTCCCCATTAGTTTTACATTTCCAGATTTTGAATTGAATAAGAAAACTATGGTGAGACTACCTTGATGTTGTCATACCACTTTGTTTTCCCATAGCATCATACACGCCATAGTACACAACAAAGTTACTATTGATATGCTATCTTGATAAGTGAGGTGTGAAGGCATCTGAAGCCCAAGGGATGTAGTCTATTGTTTGTAGAATTAGTTATTTGGATGGGTACAAGATATATAAGCTGGCAGACTCATTTTCTTAAAGGAACTCTTTTGGTGGAGAGGGAACACAACATATATAGTATTTGAGTCCCAACTTTCAGACATTTGAACTTGCAACTGAATCCTAGTTGAGGAAATCCTTTACTTTTTTCCTGTAACCACTCCATCAGAATCTTCAAGAATTCTTCATATTTTCTTTGGTCGAGGTATTCTCAATATCTTTTCTCAGCTAAACATGGAAGTTAGTATCCTTGATACTTCTGCTATAGGAGTTCAGGATTAACTGCAAGCTTTAGAAAATGAGATAGATGCAGTTTAATGTAACCAAAGTCTTCTGAAAATCTGAATCCATGGCATATTTTCTATCTCTTTCTCAATTTAACTTCTGTTTTGCTAATTCTTGAAACTCCCTACCATCTGTCACCAAGACTAGATTTATTATATTAGAAGAAAGAAATCCAGATACAACATTGGGGTTCATTGTCTGAAACTTGGGTGATTTCTATGACCTGTATAAGAACTTTCTGTTGCTTCCAAATTGTATAGTAAGCTGCTCACCCAAAATTACAGAGGTTTCTTTACAGATTCATCTTTTCTAACAGGCAAAATACCTGCCTTTTGATCTGTCTTGCCACCTTTACCCGTGCCCCTCTCAAGACCCTATTCTTCAATAAAAATTGCTTGAGATGACTTTCCAAACCTTTCAAATATGAATCCTAATTCTACCCCATTCATGGAATGGAAATTAATCTCTGAGACAGTAAAAACAGTTTTTGCTTGCTTGTGTTGCCACCCAAATAGTAGTCAATTGATGTTTCTGATGCTTGAACCTAGTTATTTGAATAGGAATCTCCTGATCTATAACATGCTCCCCAACTTCATGCTTGTTGCTATAAACCCTTCCATTCCACTCCATTGTAGGGATTACAATTGAAATAAAACAGAATGGATAATGGGTTGAAGTAACGAAAGGCAAAATAACGCATGCATTTCATTTCATTGCATGAAGATTGCATAGATGATTAACTCAGGTGGAAAGGGGAAGTGTAGTGGGGATTAATTTTGTAGACGTTGATAGTACGGAGGGAGGCACTAGTCGGAATTTATGGGATTCATTTCCATATGCACATGGTTTGAATTTGACAGTAGACCATTTAGAATTTATGTGATTTATTGCCATCTGCACATGGTTTGAATTGGATGGCAGGCCACCTTTGGACTAGGGAAAAAAATAATAGATGGGAAAATCTACTTACTTTCTGCACACATGAACAATGGTATGTTTTACACCCTCAAGATGGATAATATTAATTATCCAGGTAATTATTATTTTTTAATAATTAATAAATAATATAATTTTTATAAATGTTTATGACAATGTTTAACTCTTTAAAGGTGTAGATTATCTATGGTATGTTATTATTTTTATTTTTATAATTAATAAATAATATATTTTTTATAAATGTTTATGACTATGTTTAACTCTTTGAGAGTACAATAGATTATTTTTAAGATCATCAATTTCATCTTGCTTTAAAAACCATTTTTTCATTTTGATTCCTTTAATACAAACTATTCTGGTTTTCCTACCAAATATATAGAAAAAAAAACTGTTTACTACATTAGTTAATATAAGTAATTCATTAATTACTATAAATTATCCATTATATAAAATCACATAGATTATCTATGGTATGTTATTATTATTTTTTTTTAATTAATAAATAATATAATTTTTATAAATGTTTATGACTATGTTTAACACTTTAAGAGCACAATAGATTATTTTTAATATCATTAGTTTCATCTTACTTTAAAAACCATTTTTGCATTTTGATTCTTTTAATACAAACTGATTCTGGTTTTCCTACCAAATATATAGAAAAAAAACTGTTTAAAATACTACATTGGTTAATATAAATAATTCATTAATTACTATAAATTATCCATTATATAAAATCACATAAGCAATTACAATGAAGCTCTAGAAGATAAAGCAAGAAATCCAAATGCCTCATGATATTTTCCCACATCATCAATAAACAATTGGGAAAGACTACTTCACGATACACATGGAGCGTGTTTAAAATTGGAGCCATGTGTTTATATCTTTCCTATTATGCGCAATTATCTACCTAAATTAATATTAATGTTTGAAAAGAAAATGTATTGATATCCCTGCACAAACAACTTCAGGAAATATAATTAATTAAGTATATATTTCGATCTTATATAAATAGATTTCACATCTTCTCTAAAATGGATTTGGACTGAGCATCTTCTACCAACAAATTCAAATTTATTAAAATGCATAAAACTAGTCCTACTCCTAATGCTAGCATTAACATCCACAGGTAGAGAAACCAGAAAGCAAAAATATATAAAAATAATGTTAAGTGGCAGTCCTCGGGCATTGCTAGGAAAGTAAAAACACAACATTACCCATGTATATTGATCTTTTGAAATAAAAACATGCCCTCTTTAATTAGGAAACTCAAAACTATTCGGTTTCTGAAAGAAAAGAGAGCAAATTCTCATTGAGCATTCATCCTTCGATGAATAAATGAACACCCATTTCATAGCATTCTCAAAATCGTCAGTCGCCTTCAATTTCTATCTGCCAAGCCTGGCCTCTTTCCATTAGCTAATTTCCGCCCCTAATTTCCATAGTTGTTGCGTCTCCTGCTCTTCCTCAATACCCGTGAAAATGACAACTGAAACCGGAATTAAAACACCCACAATCCACACACCACCGCTCCCTCCATGGATGTTCTCAAACCTTAGGAAACAAAAGTAATAGTGGAAATCTCACTATGATAAGCTATAAACCCTTATATTCCATTGTTGTGATCATACAATGGAAACAGAAATAGAAGAGAATGAATGATTGGGACTCACAGTGAATGCATACATATCAGAAAATACAGAATGAAAATACAGAATACAGACTAGGTTTAAAAAAAAAAAATGAATACACACAGACATATAGGGCACTAGAATACTCGAAAATAAGTACAGATGAGATTAAGCCCTTAGGAAGAATTCTTATTAATCATAGAAACATTCTTTATTCTAAGGGTTTTGCAAAAGAAATAGAATATAACAATGCAAACTTGTTCCATGTGGATTCCATGTCAGACCGTTCCACTAAATTTATGTGGAGTTCAAATATTTGGTTAAATTTCTAATCACAATTATTCTAGAAATTAAATGCAACATATAAGAATTTGTAAAAGAGAAATTAGGAAATCCATCAAAATCTCTCCATTAATGTTATTCAAACAAATAACAACACAAAAAAATATTAATAGAGAATAGAAATTCCAAAATCAAATATTATCAAGGGATGAAAAATTCAATTACACAATTTTCAGACCTATTCTAATATTCTGCTAAACTTCTAGTCCATTCATCATGAAAATTGAAAATTAAATGTTACAAGTAAAATCATGAAAATTGAAAATTAAATGTTATAGGTAAAATCAGAGATAAAAACAAAAGAAAATTGGATAAGGAAATCAGTGGAAACCTCTCCCTAATGGAAACTAAAAATAAGACATTAATAGAGAATAGGCATTCAACGTGTATCAAGCACATACACAGAATGAGAAAGTGCAAACAAGACATTAATAGATGACTTCAAATCTGAAATGAAGATAGAACAAGGAAGCACCACACATGTCCGGAGTAGAAAAATTAAGGAACATGTATGTAAAAAAAGGCGGCCTGCATAGTCTCTCTCGGAACTTATAAACTCTTCCAAATTTATTTTGAAATAATTCCTAAATACCTGAAATAATTCCTAAATACTTGAAATAGGAAAATGAGATTTTCAATTTTTATCCCCCAAGCTAGGGCTATTTTTGCCCTTAATTTCCTTACACGTTTTCCCTGCTCCTCCTCAATACCTGTGAAAATGAAAACTGAAACCTCAATTAAAACAATCATAGTCAAGCTACACACTGCCCCCAAAACTTCATATGCCTGCTTTTATAAATAAACCCTTCCATTCCATTCTAACAATCATAATCAAGCGACACACTGCCCCCAAAACTTCATATGCCTTCTTTTATAAATAAACCCTTCCATTCCATTCTATTGTAAATAGAATTGAAATAAAAATAGAATGAATGATGACACTCAACGTCAATTCGAGCCATGGTCGCTTCCATTAATTTTCATGCACAAATGGCTTGGATTGATGCCACGCCACCTTTGGACATTAATTAAGATGGGAAGATTGAATCAAAAATCTATTTACCTTATGCATTCGCGTACGAACCAACTACTCTGCTCAAGATGAACACTAATAATCAATATAAATCATATTTTTTTTAAATAATTAATTAATAATATAATTTTTATAAATATTTATGTGGATGTTTACCATATTTAAGTGCAACCTGACTATTTATAAGATGATGTATTTCATGCATCTTTGGACTTGATATCATTGAAAATATTTTAGAAGAGTTTGGTAGGACTTTAAAAATCATTTTTTTCATTTTTGAAATATAGCCTCTTTCTTAACTATCTGGACACCATAACATTATATACTTTTTCATGGAAACATGATTACCCTAATTTAATTGGTAAATAAGTACTATTCATTGCCTTTTTATGCTTTTGTTCGATAAAAGCACAAGTAGGGAAGGTTATATATTCATCCATTGTTTTTCTTTTTTCTTTCTTTTCTTTTGGTTTTTTTAAAAGGAAAAGCTTGCGTTGGACACAATGGATCGACTTGTCCAGTATCCAGCGTACTACCATTAACCTAATCTGCCTATTCTCAATACCTACCGCTTCAACCTAATCTGCCATGAAAATAAAAAACTGGTACTCCAAACAATTTCAAGAAATTAAGAAATACAATTAAAACAACACAATTACCATATATATTGATTATTTGAATAGAATCATTCCCACTTCAACCAAAAAAAAAAAAAATTCAATACCAGGTAGTTTTTGAAATAATTCCTACTTACCTGAAAGAAAAGATTTCAAATTTCATTCAGTATATGTATGAACACCTAGTTGCATAGGATTCTCGATATCGATATCTTCAGTCACCATTCAATTTCTTTCTATTAGCCAATTTCCACTCTTAATTTCCATGGCTGCCGTTCCTTCTCCTATTCAATATCCATGAAAATGAAGACTGAGACTGAACATAAAACATTGCCCCCGCTCCAACTCCACACCTGCTCTCAAACCTTACGAAATAAAAATAACAGTGGAAATCTAATTATGATAAGCTATAAACCCTTAATGTCCATTGCCAGGATCACTGGAATTATAAAAGAATAATTGATTGGGACTCATGGTGAACGTCAATTACTAAAAATCCTTCGAAAAGGGGGAGTTGTTGGAGATTTCCCCCAGCAGAATTTATAAAGATCTAAGCATGTTTCATTTGAAGGCTATTTCAAGGGTCATAGTAAAAGAATCAGTTAGCAGAATACAGCAAAATACTGATGTCAGCCAAACCATCTCTTTGATCAATGTCAAAGAAATTCAAAATGAAGCAAAAAGACATGGGACAAATTATTTGCATTTTGGATGCATTCGGGTTGGAATAAGTGCTTTGGTTCATAAAGGCATTGATGCCTATGTTCTCTACACTGTCAGAGACATGACACATCATAAATTTACTGATTCTCTCATAGGAGGAATAGTTGCTCCTCTCTCTAATGGCCCTGTCTATTTTGACTGCTATCCAAACTTTTCTGCTTACACTTTTGATGAAAACCTTGGAGATATATTAAAACTCCAAATCAGGACTACTGGATTTGACATGTGCCAATCCAGAACAAATATATCTATTCAAACAAGGAGATGTTTTAGGCATACCAACACTCTTTTTCCAGCTGTCTTACATACCCCCAGTAGAAATGATCAATCCAGTACTTTAGTCCTGACAAACCCTTTAAATCAGAAAATGGAGCACCAAACTATAAGATGGGAAAATCTCTCTTTTCCCTCAGATTGGGTAATAGATACACCAAAAGCTCCAATCCCTAGATCCATTACCTCTGCTCAAATAAGAGAATCTGCATCTTCTACAATGATCTCTTTCCCACAAAAAACTCTTTCAAGAAATAATTCTTCAATCTCGTCTTCTTCATCCACTTCATCCTTTTGTCTGCATACCTCACTCCATTCCTTAGCCAATAAAGTTGGCCATGTTCCCTTTGCAGTACAATGTATAGATTGTGGAAAACTTGTTACTCTATCCACACTCTCAACATCCAAAGAAGAAGAACAACTGCATTTTGAACATACTAACCATAATCCACGAACAAACTTCCCTCCTCCAAATTCTACATCTAAAGAACCAAGTCCCGATCCACAATGTTTCGACTTTCCTTTTCCCCATGACTCTCATGTTTTAGTTATACAAACAAATCCTTGTACAAAAATAAATCAGAGATACCAAGTTCGTATCCCTAAAGACATCAGGAAACCATCTACTCCTGAGATACAAAAATTTCTTTCCCTTATGAAAGGATGCAATAAAAACAAAGTGAAATCTGAATGGATGAAAGAAATGTTGAACTGGGATCTATTTACTCATCCAAAAGCAGATCTCTTTGCCAGACACATTTCAGACAAGGAAAAGGTGAAACTAGCCACACAATTGAAATAATTTATGAATTTTGAAGATATATTCATTTCCTTCTATGAATGGAAAAATCAGAAAATGATCTTTCCATCGACTTGCTCAAAAAGGATTCTAACACCACAAATAGTAAATCCTATATGTTGTTCTATTCAGACCATCTCCATTTCAGATCTTGGAAAAGAAATAGGTAGATTGAAGAAATCTATCAAAGAACAAAAAAATAGTACAGAACAGAAAAAGGATCAAATTCTTCAGATTCAACATCAGAAATTCCATGTTCTGATTGACTTAAAAATCCAAGGAATACCTTTTAAATTGAAGACGTTGATAGACAAAGGATCTGATCTAAACCTATTACACAAAGATGTTATTCCCGTGACTCTCTGGCAAAAAGCCCAAGCAAGTGCTGTTGGATTAGGAAATGTTCCAACAAAAATCTCCTTCCAGGTTCTTGAAGCTATTTTTTGCTTCAAAGATTATTGTTTAAAGCTAAAATTTCTATTAGCAGACATTCCTATAGCCTGCATCTTTGGAACACCTTTTCTTTCAACGGTCTCTCCTCATGGATCTACTATGGTGACAGGAAATAGGCCAGGATATTTCATCAGTGTTCCTTCTGGAAAAGGCAAAATCATTGTAAAATTGCCTTTTGTCTCTACTCCTAGAATCTCTGATATGGTACGAACCATAAGGAATAAGAGTCTTAAGATAGAAGAATTAAAAGGATTCCAAACTGGGATTAGAATAAAGGAACAACTAGACAAAGAATCACTCTAGCAAAAGATTCTTCTGCTAAAACAAGAATTTATTGACTTAGTCTGCTCTAAAAACCCTACAGCTTTCCGGAAACAAAAAAACATGAAGTTTCTCTTCCATATGAAGAAGATTATCAAGGGAAACCATGCAAGAGTAGGGCTATTCCTTCATTTGCTAGATGGAAAGCTTTATTTAACAATTTTGATTTCTCCATCGAGCATATTAAAGGGACTGATAACTCCATTCCTGACTTTTTGAGCAGAGAACATTTACAAAATCTTTGTCTAATAATTTATGTACATCTCAGAAATGATACAGAAACTTTTGTTCATATACCTGATTCTCAAAGTTGGGAAACATATGAAGTAGAATGGACACCCCATTGGGAGCTACAAAGTACAAAAATTCTTTCTCAGACAACACAACTTGCCTATTCTAATTTGGTTCCAGAAGTCATAGGAAGAAGAATTCCAAATGTTCTAGCTCCAGTGACTGCTAGAGCTACTGAAAAGGCAGTTGAGGCACACGAATCTCTTAATTATAAATTTCATGATATTGATCTCATCTGGTATATTAGAGATAATATTGGAAATAATCAACAATACTTTTGCCTGAACAGACCAAGATTATTATACCAGTGGCCTGAAAGAAATCCAAACATAAGCTTCCCAGAAATAGATTATAATTATTCATCCTATAAAGAGCTATGGTGGAACTTCGTTCAACAAGAAGATTTTTTGACTCTGGTAAAATTTGGAAATGTAAATATAGCTACTTCTGGAAGACCACCTCTTTGGCTGGCAGACTGGTGGAAAGACTTTGGACTAAACAAAGGGGCAATTGATCCAGGAATTTTAAATTCAATATCTCCTTTACAATCAGTTCATAATCTTTTTTAATTCAGTCCAAATGAGGGAGAATTACTATGCCTCTTCATATTAAATCATTTTTAATGGAAGATAAAAGTAAAAACCATTGTTCAAATTATGAATGGACAACCATTCATTGCAAGAAAGATATATACTAAATCTTGGGATATCTTAAACTATCCCCAAAGATTTCCGACTTATATTGAAAATGACTAAAACAAGTGGAATTTATCAGTTTTCGTGGGTTGACCTAACCAACCTCCATAGTGTAATCATGATCATTCATGTCTAAATGGCCGACA